>JACJUY010001460.1:46198-134762 GCA_014220935.1 Platorchestia sp. MABIK | reverse complement strand
TGCAAGTTTGCCATTACTTGCTGTTACAAATTTGCCATTACTCGCTGTTACAAATTTGCCCTTACTTGCTGTTAAAAATTTGCCATTACTCGCTAGTGCAAGTTTGCCATTACTTGCTGTTACAAATTTGCAATTACTTGCTGTTACAAATTCGCCCTTACTTGCTGTTACAAATTTGCCATTTACCATACTTGCTGTTACAAATTTGCCATTTACCATACTTGCTGTTACAAATTTGCCATTTACCATTACTTGCAAGTACAAATATGTAACTATTTTCTTATACAAATTCGCCGTTATTTGCCTTCACAAATTTGCCAATACTTGCTAGTACAGATTTTATTCTCGAGATTTGTCAGTTTTCGGAAGACTTTTCTCTTCTATCTAAATAGGAAGTATCGTAATTTACAGATTGCATGAAACGTGGATGTAAATAATTTTCAATGTCATTAATTAAATAATTGATTCTTTCTTAAAATATTCTATATGTGTCTAGCATTAAAAATTGAGTTTATGATGTATTCGTTCGCATTTATTCCTCTTGTATCTCCACCATCCCCAACGATGACTTAAACTTTATTTCCTTTAGTTTTATTTAATTGTTTGAGATTCAGTACAAAGATTTTTACTCTTATCGTAAATTTTGCAATTTTAATCCACGATATTATTATTTTCAATTAAAAATTTCCTCATCCAATTATGCCCATAAGTACAAAATAGCATTTACTACCCTCTCAATAATTTATTAACTTCTGATTTAACAATTTACCTAATTCAATTATTTGGAAATGAGATGCAAAACTTGCCTGTGATGAGCGTCCGTCAGGCAAAGGCTTCATTACTTCTTCACTTTATCTTTTATCATACCTTTTGATGCGGAGATGAAAAAATGCGTTTCAAGTAAATAAACTACAATTTCAAAACAGAAATTTCTTGTCGTGATTCAATGTTCAAGTGTCCACTTCATACGGAAAGAAGAAATCAACCAACCAATTGACTGGGCATAACTTAGTTATGTTACTACAGTTCGGTTGAGGTTCCTTTAAAATATTACTTTTTTCAAGCTTTACTCGAGCATATTTTGGAATTTTTATTGCTTAAGCATTTTTCTCTGACTCCTATTTCAGTAGCCACAAATTAGAGATTATGTACACTACTAAATCAAATTAACTGCTAAGTTTGTAAATGAGAGTGGTCCTCAGAACCGTGCTTCTTGCATCCCAATGTACAGCCGCAGCAACGACCACTCATTATTATAACTCATAGCCGCAGGGACGAACAATCATTGTTATAACTCTGTTTGACCTAATAATTTCATTTGGGTTCAAGATACCATGGCGTAACTGCAAAATGAATCCAACTTTGTTTCCACGGGTACAATAAGCAAGAAAAAAATCTTCCGAAATTTGGTGGCTTGACATAATCTCACAGGGGTTTTAGATACCACGGTGTAACTGCAAAATGAATCCAACTTTGTTTCCACGGATACAATAAACAAGACAATTTTTCCGAAATTTGGTGGTTTGACATAATCTCACAGGGGATTTAGATACCACGGTGTAACTGTAAAATGAATCCAACTTTGTTTCCACGGATACAATAAGCAAGAAAAATTTTCCGAAATTTGGGGGTTTGACATAATCTAACTGGGGTTTTTGATACCACGGTGTAACTACAAAATGAATCCAACTGTGTTTCCATGGCTTCAATAAGTAAGAAAGAAATCCTACGAGCTTGGGTATAAAAAGGTTAAGTAGCAATGCCAGGCCGAGGTTCCAATTTTTTGCTCTTCAAGTGCAGAGTGGGCTGCAGCGGCTCTTTGGCGCTCCTTCTCAGGACAGCGAAAACTCGCTTACGACCCTCCAGTTCTTCTGAAGCGCTTCTTCCTAATTACATCCTTGGCCTCTACTCAAAATATTTGCCTTTCCTTTTTCCCTTTGTAAAAGCTGTTAAGGGAAAGGAAGAGGAGTTTGCCTCTGTATCGAATACTTTTAAAAGAAATAAAGTTTTTTATAGAGGCCGAAATCTGAAGAATTTTGTGTTTTTGCTGTTTATTCCTTCTGACAGCAATTTTCAGGTTGGCACATCATTAGGATTTTTATTTCGGAAACTTTCGTCATACTCGGTTTCGTTCAACACCTAATAAAAGCCCTAAAAACACATCAACACTAGGAGCCGTTCAACAATTTTAACCACCGCAAAATCCAATAGTTAAAGTGCTAAATAAAACGTTGAGTCCTTGCCTGTAATACATTTATTCGGAACTGAGTTGCAAAACTTGAGATCCGCGATAATTTTTCTGGTCTCAATACGGTCACTCTTGTAATTCCCCCCAAAAAAATTTAAACGAATACTTTCATTATTTTAATTAATACGATGAGTTTTATTAGTTTAAACTAGTTCTATTAAACTAATTCTTACTATATAATAGAAGTTCATGATTCTGAAGTATAATTCGACAATTTTGATCTTTTAATGCGTAATTCTTAACTAGCATGTTATTAAGTAATATTAGCATTTACAATTTTAACCTGACACTTCGAAATTTTGGGCGAGATTGTTAAATTCAATTGAGGATATTTCTGCATAAAATTTGTACCTAAGCAAACATTTATCAATTATAATCGTGAATTTCTTAATTTTAATGTCTGAGTTTACTTTCCCCACTATGTAAAATTTCACGATCTTAAGATAAACTTTGATAATTTAAAGTGAAGATATTATAATTCTAAGCTAATATGTCGAAATTCTCCCGAAGCATTTACTTTTATTGAACACGTTAATAAAACTTGAGAGACTGATATATTTTTTCTAGTATTTAAGTGAGATTTAATGAAGAGAATGATTTGTGTAACTTTTTTCATTAACTCCTCTTGTTCATGATGAAAGATTTATGATGTTGATGTTGATGATGTTTGAAAGATTCATAAGACTTAAAAGATTTGAAAGATTTAAAAAAACTCAAAACATTTCAAAGATTTTAGAGATTCAAAAGATTTTGAAACTTAAACCAATTCAAAGAGTTTAAAAAATTTAAATATTTGTAAGAATCAAAAGATTTGAAAGATTCTTCAAAATTTAAAATTGTTTTTCAGAAACTACAAATTGAAAAAGTTGCGGAGTTCAGTTCCCGCGAACGTTCATCGTCTTGGCGCATGAAATACTTGCATTTGAATTTAATGTTTTACGGTCAAGGACACTGGAATTGTGGCAATCAGTCAAACAAAACACCAAACTAAAATGTTCAGTGTCCTAAACCAGTTTATCTTCTCAATTTTACAAAGCAAAAGTGCTTCGGTATCTCCTGACATTCATGCAGATTAACATCATCACAAAATCCAGATTCTTCAGCAACATATTCATCAACTTAATCATTCTGTTCTGCACACCTCCATGTCATTTTTTTTATATATTGTTCGTCTGAGTAATTGCTCACATAATTTATGCTATACCAGCTTTCATATAACAGACTGATATATTTATGTTCCAAAGGTTGTCGTGCTCTGCACAAAATATTCCCAACAATTATCTCCTTTGATAATAATTCTAAAGAACTAAACACTTTTTCATATAATTTTGCTCGTTACACGCATCTCATCGAATTTATTGTCCTCTGATCTCATTCTCCGTGAGAGAAAAATCGTCCATTAAGTCCCATGAAAACTCCAAACCTTTTTTATTGTCTTTATAAAACAGAGACAAAGTTCTCGCTGGGAGAAATTCACTTATTCAAAGCAGCTCCGCGCATCACGGGGATAAAACCATTATTTCTACACGCTAATCAAACCTTGATCTTGTCTCAAATTAACGAACAATCCCTCCAGTATTTCCACCGGGGAGAAATTAAACTTCAATGAAGAAATTTTAGTCACGTGTGAGGGTCGCTGTGGGCAGAAGAAGAAACTCCTGGGAGATTTCTCCAAAAGGCTCGAGTTTATGCACTTGTGCGTCAGGAGAGCTGCTTTTAGCGAGGTTTTGGAATTTCAACTTTAGCATTCTGACTTCTTGCGATGTAGAAGGCATGAGTTAAATAGAAAGCTCAAGTGCTCGAGTAAACTTCCAAAGAGTCGGAGTAATTTTGGAATAAATCACTCGAACCACGCTCTGATCAACTGTTTTAGTTAAAGGGATTTCGTAATTTTTTGCATTAACTTCGAAAACAAGCCATCAAACTTTGCTTTGCGACGTGTAATATCTTGAAGACACTTTCCCCAGGTCAAATTTTCACGCCATTATGAAATCGTCTCTGTTCGAAAGTGAACATTTTGAAATATTTTGAATATTATAAAGTAAATTGTCTTCAAATTTGCCATTATCTCTAAGGAAATTGTCCTTAAGTTGTCATTTGTCCTTAAACAAATTTAATTTATGTGTTCAATTCTCCTGAAGCAAATAATCTTCAAATTTTCAATTGTGTGTAAGAAAATTTTCTTTTAATTTGGAATGCGCTTGAAGTGACAATTTTTTTTCAACATTCAATTGTCTTGCGGCAAATTGTCTCTGAATTCACAGTTATCTTGACGTAAATTGTGTGTAAATTTACCATACTCCTCTGGTCAATTTTCTTAAAATCTACAGTTTTTTTGAGGAAAATTTCAGATTTTGTAATAAAGCCAATTTAAAAATTCACGATTTTTAGCTGATTTTTTTTTCTTTTTTTTTTTGACTGTGACACGGCAGTGGATTATACTTGAAAAATTCCCTCTCTTACTCTGGTTTCCCGTCCAATTCTTATTCATTGCATTTACTATGCTTCAGAGATTTGGTTTTGAATAGACAGACGTCTGATTTTTGCATTTGAAATATAACTCACGATGCAGAAAACTGAAATATCATGACTTCAAATTTTCATCATTGCAATTTGATAGCAATTTCATTTGAAACTTCCCAACTTCCTACTTCATGAAATAAGTGAAAAAAATTCTCCTTGAATGTTATTCGCGGTAATTGTTGCACAATTTAATAGTTCCTAAATAAATTCATCAGCAAAGTCCTTATAAAATTTTCATCTCTTTCCCAGCTAAATTTAAATTCATAACTAAATTTCAATCAACTTCATTGCTTCAAAGGTACAACTTTGTCAGTGAAATATTTTCACTTTTTCAGTTACGTCTTCACTGATTGAAATGCCAAAAAAATGAATGTCAAATCCAAATCCACGGTATAGCAAAGAGGCAGTGACTAGGGTCGATCCTGCTCGAGAGCGCAAAAAGTTTTGGTAAATAGAAGTCGATCTTGTGAAATGTTTTGAATCTAGTCTTCAATTGACAACTCAATCTCCGAAGCGAGGGAACCGAGAAGCGTCTCCATTTCCAAGTAACGTATTTTTTCTTTTCGATTCTGGTCAAGCTTTCCAAGACCGAAAAAACAGCCGGGGAATTAGTGTAATTTTTACCGTCGAAAACGCTGCATGAAAATCGGATATTGCGTGAAATGACCCGCAAAATCTTGAGAAACGTTCAGGTTTGTAATTTTGGTGTCTTTATGAAAATCCATACCAGGAGCCATAACTGTGTTAAACAAATACGAACTTAATATTCATTCCAAGTCTCCCGCCTCCTCATTAGCTCATGCAATATTTATTATAACTGGTGCTTCTCGGGAACGTTGACCAAATTTCGAAGGAAACACAGACTCGTTTATTTTCTAGGTTCACGGTCAGGAAATCCCAAGGACTGCTATGGAAATCCAGGATTTCGGCTTTGTCTCAGCGATATCTATGAGCGCAATCCTCCGGAAACCTTAATGTCCGGAGACGGGGTCTAGCTGAACTCTTCCCATGGCGGCCTCAAGTTTCTTTTTTAGATTTGGCTACAAATCCTCGACTAGAACTTCGGTAAATATGATTGTGAAACTGAGGGAAGAAAAATGTTTACGAATACGGATTTTTTAATCGAGATTAAATACGGAAAATATGAATGTGTTTCAGAGGGAAAATGAAACGTCCGTTTTTGTTTTTTTCCGTAATTTGTATCGTTGGGTTTGGCTTCGGTTGGCGCTCTACGTCTGGCGCAGTTCGTTCTGGTTGCGGACGGTGTGGAGACAGGTTCAATATTCGTTATATTCTGTATAGTTTTCATGTTTTATTGATTGGGATCTTGTTTGTGCCGTACACGTCAGATTTGGATTTGTTTTGCATGTAAATTTAACATCTGTCCATTTTTTGTTTCAGCTCTTTATGTTAAATAAACTATTCGAAACCGTTTATTAAGTAAAATAATCAACGAAGACGGGTGTCGAATTAATTCCAAACAAAATTTCTATTCATAATTGCTACGGCAGTTATAATGAATGTGAAGCTGAATGGCGAATAAACATTTACTGATAAGCAAGTTTTAATCATGATTAAAACGGTATATATGAATGAGGAACTCAGAGAAGAAAAAATGTTTACCAGTAGGAAAGTTTTAGTTAAAAATGAATACGGTAAATATGGATGTGAAACAGAGAAATGAATGAATATTTACTTTAATTAACGTTTTGTTGGTGTAAAATACGGTAGATATGAGTGGACAATTCAGGGAAAAAGAATTATAGCCTAAAGAGAAAGTTTTACGTAAAAGGAAAACGGAAAATGTGAGTGAGAAACTGTGAGAAGAATAAATATTTACTAATAAGGAAGTTTTAGCTGAGATTAAATACGGTAGATAGGAGTGTGATACTGAGAGAAGAAGAAATATATGTAATGAGAAAGTTTTCAGAGATTAAAAAGTTTTTACACTGCTTTCAACACATCATGTGAGATTAGGGTCTAAATTCTACTGCTATGACGAGAGAAATATTAACTCATGATTAATTTTCTATAAGATTAAATATTTCGTGACATATTGGCACCCCAACTCGATCATCCAACTGTCCAATTACGTCCAGAGTCCATCAAGAGGTAATTTTGGATCCACTTTTATTCTTAATTTACTGTAATGATCTTACTAAAGTTAAAAATCCCGTCGTCGGGATTGCATGGGCGGACATCTGTGTTGATCCCCATGGCGTCTAGCTTCTTGGCGTGTATCCGTAGAGTAGAGGTCTTGAAATCCTCACTGAGGGAGCGAACGAATCTCACTGCAAGGATGGAGTCCAACGTGCTGAAGCTCCTCAGCAAGACCTCTACCCTACGGGTACACACCAAGAAGCTAGAGGCCCTGGGGATCATCACAGATGATATTACTGTTTCAATTCCTTCAAGTTCATACATTTTGCAGTTGATGCAATGGTTTGCAGATGACGCGACCGGAACTCGCTCCTTTGATCCACTTTGTCATATGATGAACTCGGAAAGTCATATGAGTTCTTGAGTGGGAGTAGATCATTTCTTGATTTATATAAATGAAAACCGGATGAAAGGTTGCGTGGGAGTATGGTATCCCACATTATCTCATCAGACAAGAATTTCTCTAGCAAATCACGAGATATCGAAGAGAATGTGAACGTAAGAGGCACCAATGTTCAACGCCCTAGGGATCCCAAATTTTGTGACTTTCGAACAGCTGAAAATCTGAATTTTGGACGTCAAATTGAGCATGTAAGGTCTGTCATCTCAAGGTCACTGGATATGATAAAAAAATTGTCCCTTTTTTCGCCCCATGCATTTTCAGAAAATTGTACTTCATTTCACTCTACCCTCACTTTGAGTACTGAATTTGTTTATTTGGATCACTAATTTGTCCTATCATGAGACGTTGACGCTTACGAACAGCGCAACAAGTGCGTGAAGTTATTTTCAATTAAAACGGCTGCTAATTTCCTTCACGTCTGAAATCATTTACAGTTCATGGAAAACATGCTTGAGTGTAATTAAGGTGCACCCACATTTTTTGAAAACTTCAAAATCATGCAGAAGTCAATTTTTCGGGACTGATTTTCAAAGGCTACAGTTGCAGGGCACTTTATATCGCCTTTATCGCCTTTATATCAGACACGTACCCAAGCGGATGATGTTTTTGAATTACCCTGTAACTCGCACTTCAAAAAATGTCATTCATTTTATCGAAAATCTGCAAAAATCTGGAGCAGTCTACCAGCTACCCTGAGGCAAACTGAAAACTTCCACACTTCAAGCGAGTGTTTTGATTTTTTCTTTTTTTAACATGGCCTCGTAATTACGAAGGCCTGCAGGTGCTGCTTCTGTTGAGCATTGCAAGGTAACGCTGTCATTATTCAACCATGGTTGCAACATGTCAATTATGGTTGTAATTAGTCGATCAGGTTTATAATTATTCAATCGTGGTTGTAATTCATCAATTATGGTTGTAATTAGTCAATCATGGTTATAATCATTCAATCGTGGTTGTGATTAGTCAATCATGGTGGCAATTAGTCAATCATAATTGTGAGTAATTGTGCCGAAATAATTTCTTCAGTAAGCGAGCAATAGGATCAAGATGTTCAATTATTTCGTTTCATACTCTTCTGATATTTGTACTTCATATTTGTTTGTAACGTGTTCTTGATTTCTCAATGAATTTTTAATTAATTTTCATCACTATTATCCTCACTATGTAGTGCACACGGCCCGTCAAAAAATGATAAGGTTAGATATCGGACTAACTGAGCTTAAACATGGCTTTCCCATGATTTCCCATGCTATTCTATGGCTTTCCTATACTTTTTTTAAGTCTCATCTGCTGATATTCCACATATATAACCTAATCTAACCTAACCAAAAATGCACTTATCAGTGTATAGTTGCAAGCTCCTGAATTGAAATATAGTCATCTGCAGTCATATATTTATCTTCCATACACGTGATTGTCTCCGGCATTTTTCTTGCTGTCGAAGTCTTGCTACTTCTCTCTTGCGGTTAATCACATTTCTATCCATGGTGGCCTCTTTTGCCGGAATTTTATTCTGAAATGTCGTCTATTATCTCTTCGAAGCTTTTTGAAGAAAATCACAATTTCGAAAACAATAACTCAAGTTCCAAAATCTTGGGCCTCATACTAAGAAGTAGCCAGGTTACTGGTCAAACGAATTTAAAACATTTCTTTTCGCATTATCAATTAAAAATATCAAAGCAACATGATGAATTTCATCAGAGAAAGCTCCAAAGAAGATTTCAATTTGTAAAAAAAGCCGATTGCGTATTCTAGATACCATAATGCAAGCGAAAGGGAATTGAATCGCCACAGAAAAATAATGCAATAGAAAATTTTTTGTTTTCTTAACTTAAGCTTTATCCTTATTGCTATCAAAGCTATCGATTAGAGAAGGGGGTCACGGATGGATGGACGGACGGACGCGGCCTTTATTATTATAGTGATTATTATTAAAAAGCATTTTTTTTCATAGATACTAACTCTTCTAAAATACTAAAACAGTACCACTCATAGAACTTTTCGGATACGTAAATTTAATTTTCAGTTACATTGATAGTTAACAAACGAAGTACATAAGTTGATATAATCGTTGATTTCAATAAAATTGATGGTCAACAACAACAAAGGTCTCCCAATCATAAATCTCAACATTAGTGACTAGGTACCAATTGCAAAGCGGGTATACTAATCGCATTACAGTATAATAATCGCACCACGTTTTCCGTAGCCATAGAGCAGGGAGTAAAAGTTCTTCTGTCGACCTGGCAACGCTTCGTGATGGTTTCAGGCTTAAGTCCTTAAGTTTGAGCTTATTTTAAATAAAACTAATACACTGAGTATCTGACATCCCCCGTAATGCTGCTATTATTTCATGCATAAGAATCTCACACTTCACACTTTTGACGAAAAATATTCACATTCAGCAGCATAGTTGCCAGAAAATTTTTCGCAGTCTGACGTACAGCTAAGACGACGTGGACAGTCTGAAAATATAACCCTGGTTCACCACACCGTATTTTTTTGTTTGGTTGTTGCTGCTGCCATGTTCTTTTCGGGGGGGTAACATCTCAGGAACCCCGTTTCTTGACGTCACGTATTGACACTTTACATCGACGTCTTGCGTTAACGGCTTCTTCTAAACTTGCAGAGGCTGGCAACATGTCCGGGCCGCGACATGGTGAGGATGGATAGAGAGACCACATGCCGAGCCATCGACCGCCACAGTTTAATGAATGACTTCGTCCTCGCAAATTAGTGGGCAGCCCCGCAGGTACGGAACAGACCGAACATTTGAAGGCGCACTCGATTGGGTAAAGCTGAGCTGATCGAGTGATGTAGAACCAAGCAAGTAGACACAATTTTCTCGATCATTCTGCCCTAGTATTCATGACAGCACCAATATCTGCCATTTTAAATCATGTACAGCACGCATAAAACGAAAAAAGTGCCATGAACTAACAAAACGATGTTTTAAATATTTTTACTATCTTGCCAGAAAAGAAAGCGTTGAAGACAGAGATTTAAACTTCCAGCACGCCGAAAATTCTACTCAAACTACACCACTTCGTAGGTGGTAATCTCCTCATTGGCGTCCGGCTAGATTGAATTCGACTGACGTTGACGGATTGTTATGCACACTTGACGTCTAATTAGCCGAATTCCCATGAAATTGAAAGTTTTTCTGACGGATTGCACGAGTCGAAGCTACGGTTCCCTTCGCTGGTATTCTCGGAGCTCATGAATGGTAATCAAGAGCGATTTAGCAAGAGTGTTCATGCGGAGCGGTAGGCAATGAATTATCGTTAAGCTCTAGAGTCAGGAGCGGATTCACGCACACCGACCCATCATAGAACTTAACAGGTCGACGACACGATGTCAGAGCAAACAATTTTGTAACAATTTGCGTTGTTCAAGTGGTACAGCCAGCAGCGAATATTCTTCTGTCGGCTTAGTAACTTCACGTGCTCTTTTCAGAGGGCAAAATATTTGTGGATCAGCTTTTCCTAATAAAAATTAAGTACTCAGGAATATGCGACCCTGTAGAGCAGCCAGATGCTCCCGCCTTTTTTTCAAAATTAGTTCAAAATTAATTATTATGCCCAGAAAAAAAACACACAAGGAGCGCCGCAAAGTCGACACGAACTTTTGCTGATAGTTTTACAGTCACGATGACGTGAATTGTTTTGAAATTCGGCCTTTACTCAAAAGGCAGCAAATTTCGACTCACTTGTCTCGCTTGTTTCACCTGTCTCGTCTGCCTCGCCTGTCCCGTTTTGCTGTATCAAACAATTTGGTTTGTCTTGTCGTGTTTGAGACAACACAGACGCCGCTACGCATCAACACGAGTGTTTTAACACAACAACACAACATTTTCTGTTTCAACACGATAAAACATGTATATGCCAGAATTTTGAAACGCTTAGTCTCTTTTAGGGTAAACAATTCCACACTTGAGAGCGCATGTTAACGACTCATTGTCACATAATAAATAGCATGCAAATATACCTCAATGTTGGTATAATGGGGTAGTCGAAGCAGTAATTCTACACAAAGAAATCCCTTACAATTGAGAATAATTGTACATTACATGACAGAAAACCTCCATGCCGTATTACATGACAGAAAACCCTCCATGAACCAAACACTTTTTTCGTGCTCTTTGATGAAGCCCCTTCTAAATAACTTGACTCCTACAGTTTAGAAACTATACTCAAATCTACCCATGGTTTACTTTCAGCTCAGGTGGAACATTAACGTCCGCACATCATTGCAGCAGCATCATAATTACTCAAAGTGCAAGCGCACGGAAATTTCAACATGTAGCTCAGTGTGCGGGAGATTGAGTCTCTTTTCAGAACACCAAAGAGGTTCATAACGTGAAATGATAACGCGAGGAAATTCCAACATATAGCTCGCTCAATGTGCAGGAGATTTAGCCTTTTCTCAGGACAGCTAAGAGGTTCATAAATAAATGAGAGGCAACTAAATCGAGGTTCATCCGGAGTTACACTTGTATTTCGCGGTGCTACGCCCCCTAACTTTAACACTGAATCAGCCTCTAAAACCGAGAAAATTCCACGTTACTGCTTCCGTTTGGCAGCACAATGGCATGCCGTCACTTTTGTCTTTGTATTAAGGGATGATGCGGCGTTATAAGGCGTGATCTGCGTTACGACCTGGTATGGTGCATGGAACTGTTCCAACCTTGTGACCCTGGGGACATTAGGATCTGACTCGGTGTTGTGATCTTATTCAGAACTAGGATCTGACTTGGAATTTATTACCTTCTCCAGCACTTGAATCTGGCTCGCCGTTTTGACCTTATTCAGAACTAGGATCTGACTCGGTGTTATGACCCTATTCAGAACTAGGATCTGACTTGGAATTTATTACCTTGTTCAGCACTAGAATCTGATTTGGTGTTTTGACCCTATCCACAACTAGGATCTGACTTGGAATTTATTACCTTGTTCTGCTCTAGAATCTGATTCGCCATTGTAACCTTATTCAGATCTAGAACCTGACTCGGGGTTATGACCCTATTCACAACTAGGATCTGACTTGGAATTTATTACCTTGTTCAGCACTAGAATCTGACTCGCCGTTCTGACATTCAACGCTAGGATCTGAATCGGCGTTATGATCTGATTTGGCAGTAGTATTTAACTCGGCGTTAGAATCTGACTCAGCGTTAGTATCTGATTCAGCATCAGAATCTAATCCAGCGTTAGTATGTCATTCAGCTTTAAAATCTGACTCAGTATTACGATTAAATTTAGCGTCAGTATCTGATCCAGCATCAGTATGTAATTCAGCGTTTAAATTTGACCCAGTGTTAGAATTAAACTCAGCGTTAGCATCTGATCAAGCGGTAGCTAGCATTCATCATAGAAAGTGATCACACAAATGAACAGACTGTTGCCATAACGACAGCGTCTAAATTAAAATGTGCTCAATAAAAACATGTTTTGATTCGTTTTCTAGCATTTACCTTTGAGTGGCAATTCTTAACAAGGCTAATGCGTTTTACATCGTAACAATGCAGTGAGTGACTTTTCCAATGTCGTTACCTATGTGCAATAATTTTCGGTCTTCTCAAAAATAATCGTATTGTTCAAGAATTCCATGCAAAGACAGTTTTATCGGTTCAAGTTTCAATGAAAATAAATTTTCGAAAGCAATAGGAGAATCTACATTACAATGCAACTGTTATCTTCATTTCATACCCTGTTCAAATCTTTGGGACTGAGTTTCATTGAAATATTCCAAAATAGAAAAAATATTTCAAAAGCTTTCCTATAACAAAATTGGCAAATAGATTCGCATGAAATGAATGTTTAGAAAAAATCATTCGCGGAGTAAAATTGGTGTAATACTTAGAATTACGAAAAATCGAGCTCGATTTGAACTCATAAATAACCGATAAATAAAATAGAATAGAGAATAGATAAACAAAAAATCAGTAATAAGTATAAAACAAACGAAAATTTTCCTATGAATGTTTTAGTCAAAGAAATACTCTCACTGAAGTTCAAATTAAAAAAATTAGCATGTTCATATATGTGCAATTACGTACGAAACTTTAAACAAGAAAAACAGATAAACGAAAAATTTGTCAAAATATTTGAACAATCATAAAATTGAGCAAAAAATTAAAACAAATCCGACATTATTTCACAAGCAAAACTTTCTGAAAGTGGCCAAATTGACCGCGCTAGTCAAACTGGTCAGGTTGACTCTGATGGCTCAACTGACTAAACTGCCTTGCAAAATTGGAGAAATGGTAAAGCTGGTCAGACTGACCCAACAGATCACATTAGCCGAGCTGGCCGAATTAGGTTTGTCAAATTGACAGAACTGACAAACTCAGCCAAACTGACCAAACTTGTCAAATTGGCCAAGCTCGCCAAGCAAACTGGCCACATTGGCCAAGCTGACCAAAGTATCCAAACTGACTAAGCTCATCAAATTAACAAATCAACGAAACTGGCTAAACTGAACAAGATGAACGAATCAGCCAAATTGGCCATGTTACACAAATTTACGAATCAAGCCAAATAGGGCAAATCTGGCATACTGTCCAGACTGGCCAAATTGACCAAATATGCTAAATTGACTCAATTGTCCAAACTGGCCAAATGAGGTAAATTGTCCAAACTGGCCAAATGAGGTAAATTGTCCAAACTGGCCAAATGAGGTAAATTGTCCAAACTGGTCATATGAGGTAAATTGTCCAAACTGGCCAAATGAGGTAAATTGTCCAAACTGGCCAAATGAGATAAATTGTCCAAACTGGCCAAATGAGATAAATTGTCCAAACTGGCCAAATGAGATAAATTGTCCAAACTGGCCAAATGAGATCAATTGTCCAAACTGGCCAAATGAGGTAAATTGTCCAAACTGGCCAAATGAGGTAAATTGTCCAAATTGGCCAAATGAGGTTAATTGCCCAAACTGGCCAAATGAAATAAATTGTCCAAACTGGCCAAATGACATAAATTGTCCAAACTGGCCAAATGAGGTAAATTGTCATAAGTGGCCAAATATGCCATACTGATCACACTGACTACACTGACCAATCCAGTGCAGTGTAGGTACACTGACCAGTCCAGTGCAGTGTTGGTATACTGACCAGTCCAGGGCAGTGTAGGTACACTGAGTGTCTGGCATCAGCGACCGCAGTCACGCACGCCGCTGTCTCTGGAGTACCGGCGTGAACTTGCAGCTGCTTATTGCTGCTGTTCTCCACAGCTGCTGTTTGTGGCAGTGCACCACAGCTGCTGTTTGTGGCAGTGCTCCACAGCTGCTGTTTGTGGCCGTGCTCCACAGCTGCTGTTTGTGGCAGTGCACCACAGCTGCTGTTTGTGGCAGTGCTCCACAGCTGCTGTTTGTGGCAGTGCACCACAGCTGCTGTTTGTGGCAGTGCTCCACAGCTGCTGTTTGTGGCAGTGCACCACAGCTGCTGTTTGTGGCAGTGCACCACAGCTGCTGTTTGTGGCAGTGCTCCACAGCTGCTGTTTGTGGCAGTGCACCACAGCTGCTGTTTGTGGCAGTGCTCCTCAGCTGCTGTTTACAACCACACATTACAGCCGCTGTTTACAACCACACATAATAGCCGCTGTTTACAACCACACATTATAGCCGCTGTTTACAACCACACATTATAGCCGCTGTTTATAACCACACATTATAGCCGCTGTTTATAACCACACATTATAGCCGCTGTTTATAACCACGCATTATAGCCGCTGTGCCCTACAGCGTATTAAAACTGTGAAACACTTAACTTCGATGCACCTGTGCGCTATTGAATGCATTGCTTTAATCCAGAGTGATACCTTCATACAAAACATACAGGCTTTCAAGAACTTGGTTTTACCTCTTGCAAATCGTACTGCTGTCCTATTTTGAAAAAGAGTGCCTTCGAGCTTGTGTAATCAAAAAAACTATGATAAAGATTACGTTTTCAATTGCATTGTTAATTTTTTTGCAAACAGCTGACAGAACTTTCCATTTTATTCATATATCAACGGTGAAAGTTTATATTATTTTAGCGAAAATATTAGAAATGAAATCACCCCATTCATATTTGTGATTTTCTAACGTAATGCTCACAAGTTCATGCATTTTTTATTATTTTTGGCTGAGAGGATTTTCGGAGACCTCTTTACTGCAAACTTCTACAAACACTAGCATCAAACACACACCATTCTTCTTTCACTCGAATTAGGGACATAATATACTGCATCATACGTCCGTAATGAACTTATTTGTGGTGCCCACAGAAAATGCATCCGCTGACTTTCCCATGTTATCTGCCGGGGATTAAACTGAAATTAAATACTCAACCGAAATTAGAGTTAATTTTAAAGTTAAATTTTGAAAATAAAGAAAATGAAATAGATCATACCTGGTAAAAAAATCTACACATCATTAAATCAATTAAGTAAATAACGCGCATGTCCTTCAGTGGCACACAGTAAAAGATCTCATGGCGCACATGTTCGTCTAGCGGCAGCGAACATGTTAAAACAATAACATTTTCATGACTTCCAATAAAGAAATGTTGAGCGAATTTCTTCGTAATTTATCAAGTGATAAACTTCAACTTTTTCGTAAAGTTGAAAAATTGAAAAATAAGTATCTACGGTGTGTTGTGGAAGTTTATTTCCGATATATTTCATTAGTTTTCATCCTTTCAACCTGCATTTAAATAAACTATAAAGAAAAATGTTGGACTACAGATATTTAAAATGAAACGATTCAGTCCAAAATATATAAATTACCCGAAAATCGATGAATTTTAAAATGATAAACTACATGGAACATGGTATGAATTTCTAAGATGACAAACTGCAAGGGTAATAGCGAGTGATCAGATGGTATGATGGTAAAATAAAACTGATAAAACACCCAAAAACACTCTTAGGATAAAAACATACCCAACACTTACATCACACTTTGAAAGTAACACTCTTCTCAACAAAAATAACATGCCCAACACTGATAAATCTCATCCAACAACACCGTATTCAAAAGAACACAACTAACATTAACAAAACCCTTCGAAAGCAACACCCTTCTCTAAATATATATAACTAACACTAATAAATCACACCGGACAACATCCTACTCAAAAAAACACTGCTAAAAACACTTCGAAAGCAACACCAACTCTGCAACGGTCAAAAACAGCACACCAACAACAAACGGCAGTCTCTAATGCCCAGAAACCCCCTCCCAGTGACGGCTCTAAATTCACTTTAGAATATTTACCGTCGGTTTTAGAGTGTTCCCTAGAAATTTGGGCGACAATTTTACAGAGCTTTGAAGAGGCGCATGATAGTTCTCAGAGGAGGCTTCCATGACTCTTTTTCACGTTCACGGCTCCCGCTGGACCGTACGGACCCCTCTCTCTTAATCAATGTCGGCCGTACGCGGCAGCGCGCCAAGTCGCGGACTGGCCGTATTTATGTGCTTATCTCCAGTGACTGGCTGTATTTATCTCGTAGCTACCAGTATTTATCTACTTATTTCATGTTGCTGACCGTATTTATCATTTAATAGGCCATATTTACCTGCTTATTTCATGTAGCTGGCTGTATATATCATAAGTCGTCATATTTATCTACTTATTTCATGCAGCTGACCGTATTTATCATTTAATTGGCCATATTTACCTGCTTATTTCATGTAGCTGGCTGTATATATCATAAGTCGTCGTATTTATCTACTTAGTTCATGCCGCTAGCCGCGTTTATAATGGAACTCGTCGTATGTTTTTGTTTATTTCATGTAACTGGTCTTATTTATCATGTCATTGGCCGCAATTACTTGTTTATTTCATACAGCTCGCCATATTTATCTCGGATTTGGCCATATTTATCGTCTCAGCTGAGGTAACTTGACTTGCTTATCACGTAGCTGGCCGAATTTATCTGGTTATCTTGAGTAACTTGTCGTGCATCTCGAAAAGCTAGTCGTATTTAACATGTAGCTGGCCGTATTTTTCATTCATTTGACCATATTTATCAGCCTTCCTCATTAAGAGACTGTTTTTATCAGCTTTTGCTGTGTAGCTGGCAAGTTTTCCTGAAACTGGTCGTATTTTAAACGTATCAGATCATAGTCATCGAACAGCAACCTCATACTGTGAGCAGTCAGTGACACTGTGACATTGTGACGGTCAGTGACACTGTTACACTGTGACAGTCAGTGACACTATGACACTGTGACAGTCAGTAACACTATGACACTGTGACAGTCAGTGACACTATGACACTGTGATAGTCAGTGGCACTATGACACTGTGACAGTCAGCGACTCTATGACACTGTGACAGTCAGTGACACTGTGACAGTCAGTGACACAGTGACAGTCAGTGACACGATGACACTGTGACAGTCCGTATTGTGGGAGAGTGTGCTGACCCGGTTGTTCACACCATGGAGCTTCATTTCTTCATTAAATGCATAGTCATCCTCATGCGAAAAACCTCAGCAACTCCGCTTCTTTCATCGGCTTGAAATTTTCATACAAATGTTCAAGAAATTTTGAAATGCTCCTGATTATAAAAATTGCAGACAAAACTTTAAAACTCCTTTAAATCACATGTAATATAAGCTGAATTAAATATGAAGTAGCTTGTATTTACGCTATAATATACCTACCCCTACAGTTGAGGGATTTCAATAAAAGGCCCATTTATCTAACTCAAGCACTTGATAACTTTTTAAAAAATTTCATAAATTCAAAAAATTTTCCTCAGATGAATACTTTTTGATACCATTGTAATTCAATGGTATCGTGCATCTCTATCTTGGGCATCTATATCTCGACCAGTATCCAACTGCATTCGCGTAACGCATTGAGTAACAATACAGCTTTCATTTGATGTTCGTTCGAGAACCCTAAATCGAAAACTCTGAACACCGCATTCAAAACCTTGAATCTCTCGCTTGTTAAACCATTCCTCGCAACAACCTATGTTCGCTTTCTTCAATCTCACGCGATGAGTTCAGTTGAAAATACTCTCATGAAAAAAGAATATGCACAAAAACGAAACCCAAAAACCCCTCGGAGCATGGTTATGCCCTGACCTCCCCATGAGATTTCAAAGTTCGCGTTGGAGGCGAGTGCAGTCATTTGTAGAGGGCAATTCGGGAGGCTGAGGAACGTGTTCAATCCGCAGCTACGGCTTCCTCCGCCGTATAGTATCTCGCTCGTGCCTCGGAACATCGACCTTCGGTTCCTAGACCGTTTCGGAGGTCCGGAAAAAGGGATCCCATGAGATGACCGCTTCTCGAACACTGCGCAACAACCAGGTCAGTTAAGAAAAGGCCGCGAGAGGACGCTTATGTTTTCCTGAAAACTGCCCAAAATTGAAGAAAATTAGGAGAAAACTTTGCAACGATACGGAGGGCTTGCGATTTACGAGAAAACTACTCGGAAAGTAAGGCATTTTTGAAACTGGTACGTTTTTTACAACACATGAATCTACTGGATTAGCAGTGGTTACTCATGATTTGCAGGACGCGATGTAACACGGCATTTTACATTTTTGAAACTGGTATATTTTTTTACAAGACCTGAATCTACAGGGTAAGCATTGGTTACTGATTATTTGCACGACGCGATGTAACATGGGTGACGACGTTTATGCGTTGGCTGGACACGATGTTGCATGTTCTTAGTAACCGTCGAGTTCTTAGCTCTAACTCTATGAGGTACGACCAAACTTGCTCGAAGTTATGAGAAGTATGATAACGACCTCAAAGGAAAAAAGCACTCACGTCTGCTATACCTCGGTGCCTCGGTGCCACTTTCACCAGGTCCCGGGCATGATGTCGAAACTATAAAGTGTCATTCTCCGTTCGTGTATACATTCTGACAAAAGATAAATCTCCCAGAATGTGCTGTTCTGACAAACGCTTCTGAAAAACTCAATGTAGTTTTGCAATTTATAACACATCGCAGCCTGTAAATCTATAAAATCCACTTTGATAATAATTCAGTTAGTTGGTTACTTTGCCAACTATGTCTCCTCGCCACCAGTTGCACTTGATAGACTGAATACCTGTACTGTAGAAAATTTGTGAAATGATCTTATTCGAAAAGCAATTTTTTAGTAAAATTTGGAAATTCATTCGAAAGTCACTTTTGAGTTCTTAAATAACTAAATAAGTTCCTAAATAACTAAATAATTTAATAACTATTACGTGAAATACATTCACTACAGTTTCAAACAACTATCAGACGGCGCTTTTCACACAACACAGACACTGCAGACATTCTAGAGCTGCAATTTCTTATAGAGCTGCAATTCTTAGGGTGTCCATAAAGCTTTCCCATGTTTAATCAAATAACACATAAAATGATTGCGTATATGTCCGTGCAATTTTCGCATTCTGTTGAACAGTTACAAGAGTTTCTTTTGTTTTTTACAAAGTCCACAGAGATAGTTCTATTTCCAGCTAAGTCACGAATAGCAGAAGCTTTGCCACTGCAGGAGAAAGCCAAGAGTGTGATGGGACCAGGAAACAAAAGCCCAGAGTGTGTTATGGTACCAGGAAACAAAAGCCCAGGGTGTGTTATGGTACCTGGGAACAAAAGCCCAGAGTGTGTTATGGTACCTGGGAACAAAAGCCCAGAGTGTGTTATGGTACCAGGAAACAAAAGCTCAGAGTGGGCTATGGTACCTGGGAACAAAAGCCCAGAGTGTGTTATGGTACCTGGGAACAAAAGCCCAGAGTGTGTTATGCGACCTGGAAACAAAAGCCAGAGTGTGTTATGGGACATGGGAACAAAAGCCCAGAGTGTGCTATGGGACCTGGAAACAAAAGCCCAGAGTGTGTTATGGGACCTGGAAACAAAAGCCCAGAGTGTGTAATGGGACCTGGAAACAAAACCCTTGGTTGCTTTCCAGCACAAGTTCAGAATTAAACACTAGATGTTAAAAAGCGTTCAAGACAGGATTTATATGTTCGCTGAGACTGGAAGAGTTACAGACAAGGAGCGGTAGACCCCGTGTGACTAATGCATCCGTTGATGCGATGTGCGACACCTTCCAGCCCAGTCCTGGAAAATCTGTTCGTTGCGTTTCGATCGAACTACAGGTGCCTCGGATCCCAAGGCAAAAAGTCTTGCACAAACGCGTGCTCGCACACAAGGCTCAACTTGTTCAAGAATTAAACCAAATATCAGACCCCAACGTGTGGTATTTGCTGCACAGGTTTTTCCTCGCGTTTTTATATTCTAAGTTTCTAAGTTTGCTATTTTTAAAGTTGCTTATAAATTGTTGTTGTCTCAAGCATATTCATTTTATCTTATAAAGCTATTTGTCATACATGTGGCAAGGCTAAGAGGCACAACGTACGTATTTTTAGAACAAAAACACACATGTTTTGATTGAACTTGATCTAATGTAAGAATTGGTTATTGTACATTTTCTGCTAATCAGCAATCAACATTTGTTCATTCAGACATAAGGAAGCATTTCGCATTTAATGAAGAATTAATAAGCATTAATGAAGCATTTCAGAAAAGTTCCCACCGAGGGTAGTATTTTCAATACGATTTTGCACCTCCACGATTTAGCTTGGATGTTCGTAACTTTCTGGATGCCACTTCCCAACCGCTGGTCAAAGGGAGAGAAGAGCTACTATGAACAATAGCTAACACGTTTGCAAGACATCAATTCTCTTGATGTTTCTTTCTGGGATTATTGCAAGGATAAAACAAGCAGTACACCTACACCTATTGTCACCATTCAAAACACAAGGGAACAGCAGCTCTTGCAAAGGTAACTACGGAGGTGGAGGAGAATACCCGGCGTGAGATCAAATTTGCATAGACGTACTCCGAGCAACAAAAGAAGTTTACATTGAAATTTTTGAGTGATGTGAAAAGCTAGTCACTGTCGTTGAAACCGAAAATGACCTTCTACCTCTACCTAACTTTGTGTGTTTGTAAAGAAAGCTTAATGATCGGAAAAGACTTTATCAATACCAGGTACATTGCTTCTTGATTAAAGTTATAACAACCATGACCATATTATTTTTCAACACATAGTCATAACTGTTAAACCACATGAAGAAGATTTACTTCAGCTTCACACACACACACTCAATCCACCCGTTCAATGTAACATAAAAGCAACACAACTTTTAAAAGCACACAAAATTAGGACTCCTACACTGACCAAAACTACGCACCCATCTGCTCCACATATTTCACGGAAAAAAACTGTTCAAATTTAAAAAACAAATTTCGATAAATTGACAACTGTAACACAAGTAACATTCTCCACAGCTTCACGCGTTTTTAAACCATACATTTCACACAAAACAAATACTGCACAGGCTCCAAACAACACAGAATGACTGGAGTGACAATTGAGGCAGTCACCACACCTTACATTCACACAATGCGGCGACTGCGTTCAGACTGCGTGAGTGCGTGAGACGCTGTGTGAGTGTGTGTGAGACTGCGTGAGTGCGTGTGAGACTGCGTGAGTGCGTGTGAGACTGCGTGAGTGCGTGTGAGACTGCGTGAGTGCGTGTGAGACTGCGTGAGCGCGTGTGAGACTNCTGCGTGAGTGCGTGTGAGACTGCGTGAGTGATTGCGATACTGCGTGAGTGCGTGTAAGAGACTGCGTGAGTGCGTGTAAGAGACTGCGTGAGTGCCGTGCCACGCAGTAACTGCGTGACTTGCAGAAGCGACGTGCCAGCGCTGCGAGGTGTAACGCGTGCAGTGTGTGAAGCAATTACTGCAGCTCGGTGGAGATAATCATTGGAGCACGGTGCCGGTAATGACGGGTCTGGCACCATTGACATTAGTTTCGACCAGTCACACAAGCTGCTCGGCGTAACACACACACAGACAGCCAACTCACGCACAAACACCCACACGTACAGGTACGAACTCACACATGTTTGCACAAACTCACACATATGCATGTGTGCATGCGTATGTTGTGCTTGTGAGCGATTTGCATGCGTGTCTTGCAATACTGATAGAATAAGGTATATGTGCGTCAGTGCTTCTATATGTATGTATTTGAGAACGTACATGAGTTCGTTAGCGTGAATGAGTTCGTTAGCGAGTGTGTAAACACACATAAATTCAAACATTTGTGTGAATTTGTTTGTAAGTATGTGCATGGGCAGGACTGTGTGCTGGCGTTTGTGTGCGCAGGTCAGCATGTGTGTATGAATGTTTATGAGTACGTGCATATTTTGTGCACGTACGGGTGTGTCTCTTTAGGTGTGTGTGCGACATGTACGTAATAAAGTATTTATTTGGACACCGCTTTGTGTGTGTGGGTGGGTGAGAGTCTGTGTTTTTGTGTATGTGTTCGCTTAATTAACTATACATTAAATTAATTACGCTTAATTAATTATTCTTAATTAAATACATGTGTGCTAACTCTGAACGTATGGCACGCAACGAATAATTATTGTTTCAAACACAACACCGTTGGCAACATTAACATCACTGTACCTGCAACACAACACAATGCCGCCAACACAGCATGATCAGCACAACATGACTAACACAACAACACAACACCAACAGCACAACCCCAATTACGCAACACCATCAATACAACATCAACACAACGCCAACGCAAAACTACTAACTGAACGTCAACAACACCACACCAACAGCACAACCCCAACTACGCAACACCATCAATACATCAACAAAACACCAACGCAAAATTACTAACTGAACGTCAACAACACCACACCAACAGCACAACCCCAACTACGCAACACCATCAATACATCAACAAAACACCAAAGCAAAACTACTAACTGAACGTCAACAACACCACACCAACAGCACAACCCCAACTACGCAACACCATCAATACATCAACAAAACACCAACGCAAAACTACTAACTCAACGTCAACAACACCACACCAACACAATACAAGCTCAACACTAGCGCATTACAACACCAACATAACTATTTCCTCTTGTCTTTTCGTTTTTCCGGTTTTTAAATGTCACGAAATTTTGTTTAGCATGTTTTCTTCCAAAAAGACGTTATTTCCCAATAGCTTCATCATTTGATAAAACCGCAACTTCATTTGTTCAGAATTTTGGTCTTTCTGTTTACTGATCAAAAAATGTTGTGTCTTTAGAAATTAGTTACAACATGAGTTGGAAAACATAAACAATCCCTACGTAAAATAAAATGGGACAAAATTCTTTAACACAATGAATAACTAACTCTGACAACCAACCATACAGGAATAGAAAAAATATTTCAACTGAAATTTTTCGGAAAAATTATGTGAAAGATCTCTTTGCAACTAAGTCCAGATAATTTAAAAAATGATTACCCTCATACCAATTAGAGTGCAAGTTATTGCAGAGATCCCGGGTGTAATTGCTAAGCCGCGGACGATCCACTGCGGGGACACAAACTGATGAAGAAGGAGAAGCCGAGCAGATATATAAATCTTTTGTTGTGGAAACTTTGTCATTTCCGTGACTTGCCAAGCAAGAAAACTTCGGCCAGCCCAGCTTCTTCTTGAGATGAACCTATGACAGCGCTCACATATCGAAAAACTTCCCTTGTCTTGTTCAGAGGGACCTTGGAACTAAAGGAAAACCAAAACTAAAGGAACTAAAGGATAAGCTTCCCTTGTCTTTTTCAGAGGGACCTTGGAACTAAAGGAAAACCAAAACTAAAGGAACTAAAGGAAAAGCTTCCCTTGTCTCTTTTAGAGGGACCATGGAACTAAAGGAAAACCAAAACTAAAGGAACTAAAGGAAAAGCTTCCCTTGTCTTCTTCAGAGGGACCATGGAATTAAAGGAAAACCATAACTAAAGGAACTAAAGGGAAAACTTTCCTTGTCTCTTTCAGGGGGACCATGGAACTTAAGGAAAACCAAAACTAAAGGTACTAAATGATATACTTTCCTTGTCTCGTTCAGGGGGACCATGGAACTTAAGGAAAACCAAAACTAAAGGAACTAAAGGAAAAACTTTCCTTGTCTCTTTCAGGGGGACCATGGAACTTAAGGAAAACCAAAACTAAAGGAACTAAAGGAAAAACTTTCCTTGTCTCGTTCAGGGGGACCATGGAACGTAAGGAAAACCAAAACTAAAGGAACTAAAGGATATACTTTCCTTGTCTCGTTCAGGGGGACCATGGAACTTAAGGAAAACCAAAACTAAAGGAACTAAAGGAACAACTTTCCTTGTCTCTTTCAGGGGGACCATGGAACTTAAGGAAAACCAAAACTAAAGGAACTAAAGGAAAAACTTTCCTTGTCTCTTTCAGGGGGACCATGGAACTTAAGGAAAACCAAAACTAAAGGAACTAAAGGATATACTTTCCTTGTCTCGTTCAGGGGGACCATGGAACTTAAGGAAAACCAAAACTAAAGGAACTAAAGGATATACTTTCCTTGTCTCTTTCAGGGGAACCATGGAACTTAAGGAAAACAAAAACAAAAGGAACTAAAGGAAAAACTTTCCTTGTCTCCTTCAGGGGGACCATGGAACTTAAGGAAAACCAAAACTAAAGGAACTAAAGGAAAAACTTTCCTTGTCTCTTTCAGGGAGACCATGGAACTTAAGGAAAACAAAAACTAAAGGAACTAAAGGATATACTTTCCTTGTCTCGTTCAGAAACCATGGAAATGAAGGAAAATCTTTAGCTTACCATGTATCTAACAAACGCAGCACGTCTGTGAAATTTTCCTAACATCGGCTAAGGTTGTGCGTTCAGAAATATTTTCTGTTAAAGTTGAAAGATTTGCATGCGATATTTACGCCTGGAAAACGTGTTGATTTGCCTGCTCATGCAAATGCAAGGGATCACAAGCAATAAACCTGGGAAGTTTCTATTTATTTGAACAAAGTACTCCTCTTATTCAATTATCTAGCTTACGATTTGGGTGTAAATCCCATTACATTTGAATATTTTTACACATATTTTTTTAATCACATTCAATCGTGATGAATTGAATTTCCTGCAGAAATAATTACGAAGTTCTCTCGTCTAGGCCCATGAAGAAGAAATTTCCCAATGGAACGAAAAAATATTTCAATGACGAGCGAAGAATTTACATAAATCAGAAATATTTTAGAAATTCAAAAAAATACTCACATATACAACTTATGATTTTTCTAAGTTCTCAAAGGATTTATTAGGTGTATATTGTTGGAAGAAGGTTGAATTTTACATGTGAATGAAGTTACAAAAACGAAAATACCAGTCATGAATGAAAAAAAGATCAAAATTTCAAATAAAAGATCGTCTTCGGGATTTTCAAAATGACGAAAGAGAGCTCCTGTCGACTGTTATTATTAGTCTAATAATATTAGTTTGAAATAAATAACTAGAAAAATTACAATTTAATTGAAAGAATTATTAAAAAGATATTTAAAACTCATTGTTTAACCAGAGTAACTATCAATTCTTCCGAGTAGTGTTTATACGTACGAGTATTTAACTCATTTTTATATAGTATCTACATAAAATTCAAACGCTCTGAAACCATAGTGAACTTCAGTAACAATGCACCACGAGAAAGAAGCTTCGAACTTACATACCTATGAACATGTCTAGCTCACAAAACTTTTTCCGGTATTTTGAAACTTGGAGAACAATCTCCGTGGATTTGTCGCTATCAGGCGCAGTGTGTCGAGATGTGAAGGGAACGAAAGAGACGCCTTATCAGCTGGAGAACTTCAGCTCGCTGTGGAATTTATTTGTAAATCCTTTGCTGCTTCAGCTCAAGCCTACTCTGCTAAACTGAGTTTGGTTCTTTAAGAAAACTTTTCTTTATCTGCCTAGCAGCACAACGGCGATGACCAGCTTCTAGCGAACGTTCGTTTTCAAAGAACAAAAAATCACGATTGGTGGAACATCTTTAGTGAGAATTATTTGAAACACCACAGTACATCTAAACAATTCACATCTTTCTACTGATATTTTCCTGGAAGGAACACTCAGTACGATGCTTACGAAAAACCGCAAAAATTCTCTCTCAGGCAATGAGAAGATGCTCACTGGAAGGCGTACGGAAAGTTCTCAAGAGCGCACTTCAGCTCTTCTTGTCAACGGTGTGTTACAGTGTACATGAACCAGTGTACACTGAGGAGTGCTACAGTGTACATGAACCAGTGTACACTGAGTGACACTGTGTACATGAACCAGTGTACACTGAGGAGTGTTACAGTGTACATGAACCAGTGTATACTGAGGAGGTACAGGTACACCTGTACTCAGGTCACATGGTACACCTGTACCAAGCACTCTAGCACGCACAAACCATAACGAATAAAAAACAACGCACGAGAGGGTACAGGCTGTAAGGGCAATTCTGGAGATCATTAATTACAAATTAGGCGATAAATGCAACATTAGCGGCTCGTAGCGCCGATCATCGCTGCTTTTTAGCGCCTTTTACGAGGCGGGGCTGCTGTGGAGGCTGTGTGTGCTCGCGCTGCGGCACGCTGGTGTGCTGTGTGTTCTCGTACTTGTGTACACATCGCAATACGGATGTGCAGATGTACTCATGTACGGATGTGTAGATGCACTCAAGTACAGATGCACCGAAGTTCAGATGTACGGAATTACAGAAGTACAGATGTACTGAAGTTTAGATGTACAGAAGTACAGATGTACTGAAGTTCAGATGTACTGAAGTACAGATGTGCTGAAGTACAGATGTACTGAAGTACAGATTTACTGAAGTACAGATGTACTGAAGTACAGATGTACTGAAGTACAGATGTACTGAAGTTCAGATGTACTGAAGTACAGATGTACTGAAGAACAGATGCACTGAAGTACATCTGTACTGAAGAAAAATGTACTGAAATACAGATATATCGATGCACTGAAGTACAAAAGTACCGATGCACTGGAGTACAGATATACCGATGCGCAGAATACAGATGTACCGACGAACACAAAACAGATGTACTTATGTACCAAAATACAGATGTATCGATTCAATGAAGTACAGATGTACCCTTGCACTGATGTACCGATGTATCGAGGTGTTGAGAAGTCGATGCACCGATGTACTATGTAGAGGTAGTTGGGATGCCAACAATTACGGTGACGGTATCAGTGTTAATATCATTAATGAATCACCAGCGTCATTAAACTGAATCAATACAGAGTCTGTAGATATACAATGCGTAGAACCTTAATGGTGGTTAAATTAGATTAATGTAGAAGTTTTACAAAAAACAGGCATAAATACCGCAAGAAATGAATGAAAACCACCAGTTATGAGGCCCGCTATAAAGCCTTTTCGGAAATTTCCGAATCTGTCACTGTACAGCTGTCTCTTATTTACAGCACTTTGCCTGATACTTGAGAAAAATGTGTTACAAACTTAAAATAAATAACCAACCGATCCAACCTAATCGTGGTAAACTTCACGGTTAACCTGTGTGTTGGAATTGACATTGTGTGGTTCAACGTTTGATGAACAGTCAAGTTCAGTGCTCAGTCAAGTCAAGTTCAGGTCTGGTAGGATCACGGTACAGGAAACAAGATAGGTTCAAACAAGTCTTTTATTCGTTGACGGTGGGGGTTTGCTGACGTCAAGGCAATGAACCAATAGCAGCGCTCATATTACATCTAGTAGCACTGTTACTACAAATCTATCTCCACTATTGGCCTAACGATATGGCGTTTTGGTGACGTCACAAAGTTTGTTTGAAATACAGCCTTTCTCTTGGCTAGACGGACAAGAGGAGTTGTATTTTCTCCCATAGAAATGACCCTACCTTGTTTCCTAGGACTAATGTTAATCATTCTGGTATCCTAGATACGGAACTAATGTCAGCTACTGATTATTTTTTAAACTTGCTCCCATTATTTGCGTACGGGAAACCGGGAAAAGTTATTCACTTTAGGATCCTTTCCTGATTTAGTGTTGATTGAGCGATGTTATGAGGGAGCGAGTACTACATTTGTTAACATCTAGTAACGTTTTGCTGCTTTCTTAATTAAAACAATTGTTTGTAAAATATGAATGCTATTTCGTATCTAGTAATATTTTGCTGCTTTCTCAGTTAAAACAATCATTTGTAAAATTTGAATGTTATTTCGTTTTTTTAACATTTTTGCGCTTGAACCTTTAAATAATGAAAGATGCAGGATACTACTACTCAATCTCTTTTGAAAAAAAATACTCATTGAGATTCTATTCACCATCTCATTCATATCAACCGACATCTTCCTTTTTTCACTGGCGCTAGCAGAACCATCAATTCGAATACCTCTAAAAACGAGGCACTGTCATTATGAACTACCAGCCGTACCGTTAGCACCATAACTGCACGTTAGAGCTGAACCTTACGTGCGCAGACGCAGTTCCCTCAAAGTATGCGCTATTCAAATTTTAAAAAGTTCAGCCATTCGTGCACAACCACCACCGCTGGACACAGGTTTTGCTCCACCGCTACTTTCTCAAGGAGACACGATGGTGACAATCTCAGGGAGACACAATGGTGACATTCTCAAGGAGACACAATGGTGACATTCCCAAGGAGACACAATGGTGACATTCTCAAGGAGACACAATGGTGACATTCTCAAGGAGACACAATGGTGACATTCCCAAGGAGACACAATGGTGGCATTCACAAGGAGACACAATGGTGACATTCTCAAGCAGACACGATGGTGACATTTTCAAGGAGACACAATGGTGGCATTCTCAAGCAGACACGATGGTGGCAAACTTTGAAGGTGCTGAGGGCCCGCAATCACTTGGCCTTCACAAGACTTCATCCAATCAAAGTCTTCATCAGAGAGAGACCTCTTCAACTTGATACTTCCCCTTTGAAATTTCACCCGGACTGAAAACACCTCAATTTAACCCTTCGAGGTTTTGACCACAGAAAACCTCATCAGTTTAATGCTTTCCCTTCGATGTCTTGACCTAGGAAAAAATCTCCTTCACTCAATGTCATCCCTTTGAGGTCTTGATCAGAGAAACATCCTTCCATTTCAGTTCGAAGTACAAGCGAGCTTCCACGCTATTTTTGAGTATCTTGAAACCTATGACGAGCTCTCAGATCAATTCAACGGGATTTCTATTAAATAGGGCACAAAATTTGTTGGTCTCTCTCGTGAAAGAGCTAAGGGTAAAACTGATATTTATCAAATTTTAAAAATTTGACTCCTCCTTTTTAATTAAATACATTTTTTTTAAACGTAGGATATAATTGTATATATGAGTCTCTGTATAAATATTCTCCCACATTGGTAAAAAGTTTCAAACTGGATTGGGAAAACTGGTTTCAGATGGCGAGAATTAAGCAGAAGTTTTGATATGAAGATTTACAGTGTAAAAACTGCACACAAGTCAGTGTCACAAGTCAGTGAATACTGTACACTAGACATTGGATACTGCACGCAAGTCAGTGTACACTGCACACAAGTCAGTGTACGCTGCACTCAAGTCAGCGGACACGCACACAAGTCAGCGAACACTAAAATGATGAAAAAACAAATGCTGTCCTTTAAACTCTCATCTA
Source organism: Platorchestia sp. MABIK (assembly GCA_014220935.1). Lineage (NCBI taxonomy): Eukaryota > Metazoa > Arthropoda > Malacostraca > Amphipoda > Talitridae > Platorchestia > Platorchestia sp. MABIK. The sequence goes on along the minus strand of JACJUY010001460.1, from coordinate 104,913 downwards.
ACCGATCTGTTGAAAGGTCGAGGATTAAAAATTATTCCAGCATGAAAAATGAAAAACTATGCGCTTAATTTATGAGGCATTATCAGTAGACACGTTTCTTTACGCGCTATTATTGCTATTCTATTTGTAAAGCGTCATCTGATAGTAGCGTCAATATGGAGTAACAAGAGCACACCGTTCAGCCGCTCTAACGTTACCAATATTGGTAAGAAGATTGTTATGAAATGGGACCACAAAATGAGCAACTTTGGCGTATTGAGAAGTTGATTTCATGTGAATGAACTGCAAACTTGTTTATTTTAAATTTACTGCACGCTGCCGAAATTGTAAACGCTCGTGCGCGTGAATTGATTACTGTAGATGTGATTCTCTGTTGCCTGTGCGTGATTGTTGTCCGACGGCACGGGACTTGAGGAGGAACCCGAGACTGACCACTAGGTTCGTTTCTGTTACATTCAAATTCACGTGAAACCAAGAAAGAAATTTCAACGTTATCATAGTCATAAACTTAACGAATTAATGTTGACGAACCCTAAAGAATTTGTGAAGATGACTATATAAGTTACTTTAATTAATCTACTTTGCATTTTGTGAATTTTGTATCCTCATGTGTTCATTAAAGTACACTTTGAAGTGGCAACTCCTACCTCATTCTGACGTCAGTGACAGCCTGACAGCAGGCCCGATCTACATAGTAACAGTTTTTGTGATAACGATATAATGAGCATAAAAATCCCGATGAAAACAAAACGTTAAACGATGAAGTTTAAACCGCTACAATGAGCAGAAAAAATCCCGATGTAAGCAAAAACATAAAAAGACGAAGTTTAAACCAGCAAGTTTTATCAAGTAGACCAATGAGACATGAACGCCAACGAGTTACTGCATTGATTTATCAGAGAGATGGGCATCCAAGCGCAATTTTGACAACGAGCAGCCGTCAAAATTCCACCATCCTCCCAATGTAAACCAAAACCCCCTCGGACCTTCAGCATCTCAGAAGAGAGATTTCAACTCCAAGAACTTTTAATCCCGGGTTTTAGCAGTCCGGACTCTCGGAATCTCCGGATTCCAACCATCGCCTCCGGTTTTTCGATTCCAGAATTAAATGCCGAACCTCGGAAGAACAATCTTTTCCGGAGATTTACTACATGTGCCGCCCCTCGGTCCTGTTTTTCTTGATGATCAAACCGGTCGAAGGACATTGACGTGCTAGCTCAGGCAAAAACTGTCTTACAGCTGCTCGTTTTTCTTCTTAGAGTAAAGAAAATTTATTTTCATTCCTGTTTTTCAAGCACTCGCTCTGACATAGAGGTTTGTCACTTCTTCTGCCCAGCGTTTGAAAAAATTTTTTTTTTTATTCAGCAATTACGAACTAAGTGAACTCGAGAGTTCGTTCCGTGTCTATATTGTGCACTAGTGGACCTGTGCTCTCCAAAATGGCTGCATCGTTTTGTATATAAAGCCATGATTTATCTGAAAAAAAAAATTAAATGTACTGAGAAAGGAGTTTGGAATCACGCTCACGAATGTTTCCGACGAGCTTATACGTAGAGAATTGGAATACCTTTCTATAGCCAATTAAGTTCAGAAAAAACATCAGATCAATTAAAACATTTCCCCAACGCTTTTTGAGCTTCGAACATTTTAAAAATAGACATCATCTTCTGCGTCTTGATGTGGTGCGCGATCTCATCAAGAGTCTATCGCTGATAATATACAAATTCTTCATGTCTGCTACATCAAGCCTAACACATGAAGTCTTCCTTAATAAATGAACCTAAGTCCATCAATTTTTTCCCAGTCCATTCAAAGTCTTTCCTAGTCCATTAAGTTTTTCATGCTCATAAAGCTTTCCCAGGACGTTCTAACACGTTCCATCATATCTCCCCTAGTGCCTCAAGTCTTCTATAGTCCTTCCACTCCTCTGTCATCCATTAGGTCTTTCTGAGTTCATCAAATCTTCTGATCCATCAAGTCTTTCCCATTCCACGAAGTCTTTCACAGTCCATCTAGTTTTTCCTAGACCATCAAGTCTTCCCCAGTCCAATGGGATCTTTCTCAGTCCATCAATGTTTAAACATTCCACAAAATCATCTCTGGTTTTTCAAATCTTCCCACATTCCATCAAGTATTTCCCATTCCATCAAGTCTTTCCGAGTCCATCAAGTCTCCAGCAACAGCGACGTAGTTCCGACCACAACGGTCTTGGACAGCTTCATTATCTTCAGCAGAACTTAATTACACGCCAATTACTTCCAGCTTGGAGATTCTTCAATGCCCATTGCGAGGCATTCTTCTAATTCATTTACAAAATGCATGGATGCTCATTTTTCTCTTCTTTGATGGTCGTAAGTCGAGATTTCTGCGAAATATGAAGAAACCGAAGATGTTCCGAAAGACAAAAAGCGAATAATTCTTTTCTTCACTTGGTGTTGTAGGAAAATTTTAAAAAATGTGTAGAAACAGAAGCACGAGATTACTAGCCATTGTGATCAGTATCATTAACAGAAGTGATGACAAATGGTATTTCCATTACACAATTACACAAGTATATCCATCACATAATTTTAACTAACAAGCTCTATCTAAAAATTTTTCGGTACGTTTGCTTTAAAGTTTTATTTTTGATGTCATTCCTTGAACACAATCTTCAAATTCTCACAATTCAGTTTCACAAGTGCACGTATATACTAATAGTTTTAAAACATATGAAGAAGTTGAAAATTGAAAATTACACTAGACACTATTTTTGCTTAATCGATTTTCTTCTGTATTTTTATGTATTCTACAGAACTAAGATATAAAATTACGGTTACATTCTGCTCAAGAAATTTGGCTCACAGGAAAGAGCCAGTCATACCAGGAGCTGGATTTTCAACATTTTTAGAACTTTGTAGCTGTACAACCGACAGCTCAAGTTCACTTTATCATTTGATTATCTTGAGCTCTGTTTTTTTTTCTCTTACCTTGATAATTTTGGCGGGAAATCCCGTAGGGTAGCCAAGTCAACACGTGAACTTTTATGACTTGCAACGCCGCTGTGATGGCGTTCAACATTTGAAATTTCACCATTTGGTCCTGAAATCATATGAAAAACTCAGTCAAAAAATATGTTTGACCAGAGTTCTCAGATGAGCCTTCTTGTCATGAATCTTCTCAACATTAATTAGATTTTCTTTCAAAAACAAGCTTGAAAATTTCAACAAGAAAAGCTGATCTGGCAACGCTACTTTAAACTGTAAATCGCAGCGCGAGGAATCCAACACATTTTCTGTGTGATTCAGTATTAGTATTAGTGTGAGGTTCTCGTTACAAGAGCTGTCCATGTTTTCCACTTGCAGAGTTGTTTTGATATTCAAACGCTTATTGAGCAGCAAAAATGTCATGCAAAAACATCGTGTTAACTTTGGAGCTTTTTTGATATTCAAACGCTTACTGAGCAGAAAAAACGCGACGCAATTACATCGTTAAGGTTCTGGGTCTATTTTTTCGCCTGGGGATATTCTGTGTCCTCTACAAGACTGTGTTCAACTGACCGTAGCTACAGCTGCGAGTAACTACCCAGTCTAACTTTTTTGCTGCCTGCATGCATATTTTTCGCCGCCCAAATAATTAAATCGCTTGGACGGCGAAAAACATGCATGCTCCGGCGAAAAAGTTAGACTGGGTAACGGAGCTTCGGCACGCTAATGCAGTAATACGATCAAGTGCATTTACACTATACGTAAGTTGAAATCACAAGCTCCTGATTAAAGTACTTAGACCAAATTATGAAGTACGACACCAAAGGGAGTAGTTTGAGAAATGTGCGTGTAGTGTTAAATTTGTGTGAACCTTTAAAAATAACCCGATGTAAAATCACCGTAAATTAAATGGTTTTACTTTAAATGGTTTGCTCATGTTCACCTTTTTTGAGGAGAATGTACCTGTTAATATCAAAATAGGGAACAGTTTTTTGGTATATCTATTTCAACAGTTCATTATACGGATCTTTTCCGTATTCTTGAAACGATCAAAAGTGATCCGCATTATTAACATTTCATTTCCGCTTCTGATGAATTTTACAAAAGAACTTCAGTTACGAGCAAATGTAGAGCACATTATGACACAACGAAGATGAATCCAGCCAAGAAATACAACTAATTCATTTGTATAATTATAAAACACATTTTTCAAGAAATACACAGAATTCCAACGAGTTATTATGATGCACATAATTCCTGAATACTTATAATTCAAGAAATCAGTTTCAAAATTATCAAGAGATCATGTTCTTGCAGATCAAGGCACACCGTGTTCAAGTCATGCACACAGAGTCTCTGAGCTTTTGATGTTATTTAAACACCTTAATTAGTTCAGTTACTTTTGTATTTGGTGGAGGGAGGAACATTGATTTTCATTTTTAATTAATTGTATGGGGGTAAAGTCATCAGTATCTCAAATAATTTCAGCTGTGAGCGTCCCTCTTACGATATTTCAGTGAAGAGAGAAAGGCTTCCCCCATCATTGCTATTGGAATTAATTTTTGATGAGATCATCTATGGTAGGGAAAACCTTCTGAATGAAGGCGTCCTATACTTCAAAAGTTCGTAAATAGACAAAGTTATGCACGTTGAGAAATTTCGCAATCCAATCAACTGTGTGCGGAATGAAAAGGCCTATTTTCACAAAACTTGAAGTTATTTTTTCCTTATATTACCAATCAATTTCCTGTATAACGTAGTACATGAATTGAATAATGCATGGCCTAGCTTCGCAGACGCATCGGACGGATGTAACTCAATAAAAAAATTTATTCAGTGATTAAGGAACATTTTCCTCATGATTAGCGTGAAGGTTTTTGCGCAACTTTAAATTTAATAATGCATAGTAAATGGAACCCTTTACCCTATTTCATCAAACTGATGATGATAAGTAACTTCCAAGGAATTTTATTCGAAGAAGAGAGAAATTTCTGAATTCTTTTGTCACCGAGCAGAGTTCGTAACACATCCACTTACCCTAGTCACACACAGGCATTTTCGTACCTCTCTGAGGTTATGTTTCGACTATTCTCATCCAGTACAACGCTGGCGATGGTAAGAAACACTGTTCATGACAAATGGAGAACAAAAATAGAAATGGTCGTCAAATTTCCGTTTCTCCTCACAAACACATAAACATGAAGTTTTAGAGAGCTAATTCATTCAAAAAATAAAACTCGCTATAAGTAAGAGTTCTGCATTCACAAAATTTGAAAAGCATTTATTAAAAAGTGTGCCATATTTCCTCTATATCGTTTGAGAAATTGTAATTTTCCTCTTACATTCATTTTAGCTCTTAGTTCATAAATTAGAACTTTTTACAGTTTCAACCACTAACGTTCCTTAATTTCATTCTCAGTTGTATTCTTGATTGCGAATTATAATGTATCCTCATGAAGACGAGGTTAATTAAAGTGTCTTATTTAAAAAACATACACGTTATGATGTCTAATTCGTTTCTTTGTAACTCCCGAAGTGTTAAGAAGAAACCCCCAGCTGCTTTAGTACACCAATTACACCTTCAGAATTTTCACTCAGCAACACTCATCCCCTCGCACCTTTTCAGCTCGAAGTTTATCCAGCAGACGCCCGGCTGTGATAAATCCAGTTCTGCGCCTCACAACTTCTGTGACGCTCAAATTTCGCGTCCGGTCACCACGGTCTGGCACATGACAGCAGGCGTCCGTCAACACCCGTCCATTTCTAGCTCAGCTGAAGCCAAAAACGCTCGGCCTCATGACAAATGAACCGTCAAAGATCACAAAAACTTCCCGGCCAAAAACTTCGGGCAGCAAAAAATTTTGGAAACGATGAAAGGCCAACACGGATAGTCGGGAGCCTCAGATTTGGACTAAAAAGACTGGCCATACCAACAACATGAGGGCTGTAGTGATGGTTTAATGCATGTATCTGCTCAGTTCATCGTGAGCTGTTAATACTTTCAGATGAATATATGTATTTCATTTGGGGAAATTTTTTTCTGAAGGTGTTTATCTTCGTCTCATATTACGAGTTTTTTAAATGTGTATTTACATCTCATTAGTAAGCTATTTTCTCTTATAAGGTGCGTCTTTAAATTTCGTATCGCTAATTTTTTCCATTTACAAATCGATTCTAATGAAATAAGAAGACATGACTCCGGTTTTCAACAGCTTCACTGATGGACGAATATAAAGTGGAACAGAGTTGTAGTTGTCGTTCAAGATACGCTGTAAAAACGCTATTTAAAGCACGTAAATTTATACATTTCCTTTATCTGCAAGAACGCATCCTAGAGGAAAGTATCTGTTGTTTATAATTTTATAATTTTAATTCAAATTTTTCACTGAAAAGATCAACCGAAATTTTAAAATGTTCATAATGATGTTTTCTGACCTGTTCCATCGCAACTGGTTCTTAAGAAAAAATTTTTGAATCAATAAACATTTCTGATGGCGAGGATTGTTATTACGGGTTAAATCCTAACACAGAGGTTTAAAATCACAACGATTCTTGTATTATTTAGGGTTGCTGCCAAAGATTAATTTTGGGTAGATTCCACCCTTCTCCTCAACTACAGACCATTTCCTCGGGGATTAAACCATTTTAGATGGTTTCGTCTAGAATTTTTTCTGTTATGTTCCAACATATCAGTTGGCTACTGGTAACATTTTTTATGAGTTGCTACCTTTTTTACAAGAAGTACTGACTATTAATCTGTGTCACTAAATCCTAGTCAACTAATCCTGCTCTACTATACGTTTCTGTCTTGCCAGTAGCGTCGACAACGCTGTTACTCACTATCAAGAAAGATATGCTATTCATGTCTTCCATTTAAATGGGAATTCTTTACATAGTTGCTACATTGTGTGAAAAAACTTGCCTGTGAGGCCACTCCGTTGCAAGGATAGCGATTCAATTTAATCTCACAATTTCAATCGGAATTTGCTGAACCATGTCGTCCTGTATTTGCAGAAGCACACCTGAGAATGTTGTGATACTCGTCCACGATGCTTATATAGCACTTCTCAATTAATAACTGTACTTCATAATCACATTCGTTAATGCTTGGAAAATCTACCAGAGAATAACGCTTGATTCATTCACAGTCCATCTCACGCTAGGTTTTACTTAAGAAAGGACATCAATTGTATATCTCACGTTAAGTTTTACTCAAGGGAGAACATCGCAAGTCTATCTCACGTCAAGTTTTACTCAAGGGAGAACATCACAAGTCTATCTCACGTCAAGTTTTACTCAAGGGAGAACATCGCAAGTCTATCTCACGTCAAGTTTTACTCAAGAAAGAACATCACAAGTCTATCTAACGTTAAATTTTGCGTAAGAAAAATCATCACAAGACCATCTCACGTTAGGTTTTACAGAGGAAAAAACATCACAAGTCCATCTCACGTTAGGTTTTAGTTAAGAGAGAACATCACAAGTCCATCTCGAGTTAGGTTTTACTTTAGAAAGAACATCACAAGTCCATCTCACGTTAGATTTTACTTAAAAAAGAACATCACAAGTCCATCTTAGCTATGTTAATTAAGAAAGACCACTACTTTCCCTCGAGAGATGCGTACCGACACCAAACCATGAGGTGATCTCGCTCCTCGCGTTGCTCTGGCAAATGGCCGCCAGCCTTCGTCAATTTAGATCAGCTTAGAAGGTTCGTCGAGTGTTCTCAAGCCAACACTTATCTCCGGACGTCTGTTTATTACGAGCACGAAATGACGATCGTACGGAAGTGGCACTCGTCAAAACGAGTTCTGCGTAGAGAAAGGATGCCCGTCGTTCTGTTTACCCACATCCTACGAATTTCTGAAACAAGAAAAACCGAAGAAACTACAGAGCAACATCTACAGCGAGAGTAAGCATCCGTTGATGACAGAAACGCTATTTCATGAAACATGCGATGCTCAAGGAATCGTACTGTGGTTAATGAACATGCCGTAATGAATGGAAATTCAGATTGTTAATGTAACACATAATGTTCAATGAACCATGCAGTAATTAATGGAAAACAAATTGTTATTGGAACATGCGGTAATTAGTGAAAAATTTGTTTTTTTTAATGGAGAGTACGGTAATTAATGAAACATACAGTATTTAATAAAACATAACAGTAATTAATGAAACAAACAGTATTTAGTAAAACATACGGTAATTAATTAAACAAGCACTTATTAATGGAGCTTACGATAATGTGCGTGACCCTGTTTTGGCCCCCAAAGATAGACTGAGGTTTTGGTGCAGGCAGCAACCATCGTTGAATATAGAAATTAAATTCAGGTGCAAAAATAACATAAAAAGACGTTCTCAGGAAAAAATGACACGCGGAAAAAGTCACGAGAGAATATTTCAGACCAAGTATTACGAAAAACAATCAAAAATAAATTTAAAATAGAGACTATGATGCAAAGACACTATCTTGTAAAAATAGAGTAAAGTGCAACTTATTTTCTAATACACTGAAGATGAACAATGTTATAAATATAAACAGCTCAAGTTTTTCTTGTCAATATTATTTTCGCTTCTTTGCGTCAAAAAATTATTACTTTTGTAAAACTTGTGTTTAAAATAAGTTGATTAATTTATAGTCCTATTAGCAGGATCAATAAATTTTCAACTATTCGTGAAAAATTGCCAATAATTTATCACTAACTTTAAGTATTCTGCTCAATTTTCTCACTTCCTTACCTGTAATCGATATTGCGACTGTTTTGCGAGTAATCCTTTACTGTGGAAAATTTTTTGCAAATTCATCCTACAAATTTGTTCCTATTTTTCCTGTGAAGTATGTTAGTCAAATAACAACTTTTCTGCACTGATTTTTTCGGTTGTGCAGTTTTTGAAAGATAAAATTGTGTGTTCTTACGTGAACTTTTAACTAAGACGTTTATCATCGCTAACACTATTTCTTTTTTCGAGATCCTTTCCTGAGACTCTAATCGGACCAAAATTGTGACCTCTTCTCAAGTTGATTTTCGTGTTTCGGTCGCACACTGACTCGGATGTTAGAACTGAAGTTACCAAAGGGAATACATGTTCTAGCCTTCCAATATTCACGTAGAAGCTACGGCCTTGAATCTGACGCAAAACTTCTTCGTATCAACGCTGAAGCCACGGCAGTGAATCTGACACAAAACTTCTTCCTATCAACGCGGAAACTACGGCCTTGAATCTGACGTAAAACTTCTTCCTGTCAACGCACGCAGAAGACACCGCCATGAATCTGACGCAAAACTTCTCCGAGAAGTTAGAGCTCAACAAATCACAGATGCGTGAGAAAAAATGAGAAAAAGTCAAAATTTCGATTCAAAACAACAGTGACTCAAACTTCTCATGCAATCTCGCCATTTAAAAACATTTTAAAATGTTTCGGGCTAGAACATTGAATGTTGAAGTACAAATTTTTTCACTCAGAAGTTTTTACGACGTTTCCGGAATAACTTCATTGAATGGTAAATATAGTCGCCCCAAATGGTTGAAATTGCTTCTTTATAAATGAACACTGAATATGGAGACATAATTTTACGGCCTGAAATATTTTGAGACCTTTTCTGGAAAAGGACATTAATTTAGCTCTAGTTTAACAAAAATTGGTACAATTAAATTTTTTTCAATATTGTAGTTATTTGTATATTTAATTTTTATGCCGCTCGAACTTTAGCTAAAATGAAACTGAGAAAAATAAATTATATATTAAAGGAAGATAAAATAGATTTATACTGAAGGTTTCAGGTCCAATGAAAACTTGTTAGGATGGATTGTTAAAATCGTCAGAAATGTGAAAATAACAGAACACTTAAAAAATTGGTAGTAAATAAAAGTTGAATGAAATTGGAAATAGATGCGTTAAGATGGGTGTAGAATGGGAATAATATTTATCTACAGAATGAAAGAAGGGTTGCGAATGAGATTGAGTGGAGAACAAGGGTGGAAAAAATTGTGAAATTAATTAGATAATTTCCAAAAAATTTCTTACAATGTGGAAAAACATTTAGCCCACAAAATTTCGTTATTGACGAGTTGTTTGCACTCGCAAAAAGTCAAGTTCATAAAACGGTTTAAATTATTTTAAATCAGGTACGTACACGGTTACTGGTGAACTGTTTTCCTCTTGTAGGTCATGTTTTCAAGCAAACATGGAAAAGTTCCCGCTATGTTACTTATTGTCATATTTTCCAGTAATCGTATAAAATTAAACTTAACATAACATGTTTTTGAATTTGACACACCGAGTACGAAAACTGAAAGAATAGAAACAAATTGAGCAGGGAAGTTAAATTACCGGATAATTTTCACAAGTTGAAAATACAATTTCAGTGTGAAAAACCTTTAACTTACAAGACCCCATCTCAATTTGCCATTTTTTCCTTCAATCATGTGCAATCATGGAATTAATACCACTCGGGGCACCTTCAAGCTTCCCCGGAATATTAATCATCCCCTATCTTTGTTAAGCCAGCGCCTCTGAAGTTATTTATGCGGCGCAAGGACGCTCCGAAACCCCGTGTCTGCAATTGCGGATAAAAGTTTAATAGAAAATTCCTTGCTGAAATGAACTGAACTTAGATGAACTTATGTTTGAATTATTCACTTTCTCCAATGAAGGTAAATTTTTACGTTTTCTCTGGAAACTTCAGTTCTAACATTAGTGTCAGTGTGCGACCGAAACACGAAGATCAACTCGAAGAGAGGTCACAATTTTGATACGATTAGAGTCTCAGAAGTACGTTGTCATGATACGTGTTGTTTTCCCTCTATCCTGCAATTGAAACAAAAGTGAAATGTTTGTCTTAAATTAGATTTACATTATTAAAAAATGTAGTACTCCAACATAACTATTATATTCCACAGACCTCAGTAAAACCTTTTCTTTTTTAACAACCCTCTGTTTTAACTTTTTTAACCCTCATTAACCCTTTCTTTTTGTACTTCACTTAATATGACACATTTCAAATAAACTCATCTATGTCAATTCCATTTTGTTAACACATTCATCATTGAGTATTTTATTCTAACACTACTTATTAAATATATTTTTGACTGCCACCGAGCATGTGATATTTTGTTCCTCATTCATGAATTTTAAAATAAAACAATGTTCAAAAATATATATTTAGGCCTAGGAGACAAATGATTTTATAGATTTTCTTCAATAGTACATCTTTCGCTACAGATCGCAAGTTAATTAGATCTCATTAGATCCCTAAGGATATTTCAGAAGCACTGAATGTGCCGTGTTATATACAATTAGGCTCCCACATCTTAATGTATTAGAAATTTATTGAAGTAAGTTTTGTGTGTTAAAAAAATATGACAGCTATAACGAGCAAGTAAACGATAATCAGGCGGCTGGACTGTTTGATCAATTGCAATTGATTTTCACTGGAATTCATGAGCACGGTTTTGGACGCTTAAAATGTGTTCAGCCAAATTCACAGTGTGCCAAAGTTAAGTCTAAAGTACTCTAATCCCCAGGCCTCAAGAATACACCAACCCTTAGTTCAGAATACTCTACGCCTTAGTTCCGAATACTTTAAGTCTATTTTAAAATATTCTAAGGCTGAATTCGAAACACTCTAAGCTGGAGCTTAAAGATAAGTTAGCTCCAATTTGAATAGTGCTAATTATAAGTTATAATTTTACTACTAAGTCCAATTTGAAAAACACCCACCGCTATATTTGAAATACACTTTAATCTCAACCGAACATCACTAATGCGAACCTCAACTAATGCCCAGACAAACTATACTTAGTTATTTTTATTGATTCGTAACTTCAATCAAGCACCGCATCAGATGAGTAACTGGGACTATTTTTCATCCATAGAAGCTGAGGTTATGATAAGATGGTGTAAAACTCGAGGGTCTACTGCACATTTCATTTTCCAGATAAAATGGACGACAACCACATGACCCAGGCACTTGCTTCTCTAACGCACAAGTCTTTCACTGCAGTTCTTTCCCTTCAGTTGTTTCACATCGGCTCTTGCCGCTTCAAGAAGCTGAACAGCTGTTGCTCAACATCTGGGCGTTGGTGCTCCAATTCTTAGATCAGTTCCCGTGAAGAAAGATTGATGTACGTTTGGAAGGTAGTGGATGGGTTCAGTTCGTCTCTTTCAGCCTTAAGCGATATCTGTGTTTGACTGCGGCTATTGTGACATCGGTCTCGTGTGTTACCTCGTATGCTTTCGCTCTCGTGTGTTACCATATGCTACCGCGCATGTTATCGCTCTTTCCATGTGTTACCACCAATCTCGTACGTTATCTTATCGCTCTTACCTAGTGTGTTACCACCAGTCTCGTATGTTACCATATGTTACCCCATATATTATCGCTCTCATGTGTTACCATATGTTACCTTGCATGTTACCATCGCTCTACTATATTACCAACGCTCTCGTATGTTACCATATGATACCTCGTCCGTGACAATACTATCGCTCTCGTATCTTGCATTGCTACCCGAATATTAACCTTTCTTTGTATAGCGTATCATGCATGATTAAGTTTAATGTGTTGCCATAAGACGGGGCTATAAGCATGAAGTGCCCCTGTTGCCATAAAAATTATATGTTTTGCATTAAAAATCAATGCAGACATAACACATCAGTGTTACCATGAAACGTTAGTGTTGTCATTCCAATGTTGCCACAAGGCGCCAACGTTGCCATAAGATGTAAGCGTGGCTGTATAACGTTATAGTTGCCATACTTCGCCAGTGTTACCCCAAGATGACAATGTTTCTGTAAAACGCTATAGTTGCCATACTACGCCAGTGTTGCCCCAAGATGTCAGCATTGCTATAAAACGCTGTAGATGCCATACTACATAAATGTTGTAACCAAGATTCTGTCGAGTCTTTTTAATTCTGCGGCACAGACTCCCAAATGCACTGACGTGACTACCTTCAAATGCTGTTTTGTGGGGTTTTTGTCTGCCTTCTGGCATCACATAGGCTTGCATGTGTCATCTTTGGAATCACATAGCAGTGTATTTGTGTAATCTTCTGTCATTACATAGCTTTGTATTGGTACCATTTTCTGGCATCACAAAGTTTTGTATTTTTGTCATCGTTTGAATCACATTATTTGTTTCATTTTATATGTATTTGCTTCATTTTTTGGATCACATATTTTAGTATCTGTATCATCTTCAGGCCTCACATAAGTTTGTATTTGTGTAATTTTCTGACATCACATAGCTTTGTGGTTGTGACATGGGCTTTTATATACGACATCAAGTAAACTGATATATGACATCTTCCAAAAGGCTTCCATTTGTCAAATTTTTTCGTAATCGTTCTTCTGTTTTCGCCGTAGCCTTTTTATTTCGTTTTGAACACTCACTTCTAATCAATATAGCGTATTTTTTCCATTGAAAGCCCACTCCTAACCCCTACATTGTCTTTCTATCCTTTAGAGTGTTATTTCTAATTGCTAGAAAGCATTTACATTTCTTTACAGCATATCTCTTTACTATACGCCGGAGTTCTAACCATTGTAATTCATTGGTACCTTTTAGAGTGCATTTATAACTAACAAAATATTTTTCAATACATATGACACTATTTTCAACCTTTTGAGCACAGTTTTGCCCTTGGGTGGATATTTTTACGAGACGTTGTTCAGTTCAAACATATTGTTCTGACATTTAGCACGTGGTTCGAACTTCGAACTTGCAATTTTCAATTTTGAGCGCAGATTTTAAACTTTCCTATCGTGTTTTCGAGATTTTGCGCACAACTCCAACATTGCATCATCATTAAATCACCCACTAAATTTTATTTCTACTTTCTTCTTGCTTTTGAAATCTAAGCTGACCACAATCAACACTTTACGCAGTGTGTTTCAACCCTACGATCATTAATGAAGAATACAGACCATATCGTAGAAAGAACAGACATTCGAACAATTGAAACGTTGGAAGGGGGATTCTTTGCACACTTCTGTAAAAAAAATTCGGTTTGGTAGCCATGATTCATATTTTTTCATCAGGAAGTTCAGTGTAAAGAGTTAGCGATGAAAGACCAAATCTATTATCATACAATACTCACCTCACACGAAACGTGTTTTAGAATCAACCGTATCAATAAGTGTTTTTTGTAAACGGTCTCTCCACAAAATCTCTGCCAGAACTCTTCATAGTATCAGTGATGATTTATTCAGACTCATGAAAATATGATCTCCGATTATTTTAGTGCGTTCCCTAGAGTTCTTGAGAAAAAATGCACCCCAGCTCGCTAATTTAAAGCTTCCCAGACCAAATGCTGGGAACCTTTTGCCTAGATTTTAATATTGGCTTCACAAATGGTCCATTCTTTCGGTGCGTCGGAAAATTATTTGCCCGCTGTGTCGGGTGGAAGCTGTTACCGAAATCCAAAGCCCCATTTATCAAAAAAAAAGTCTTGATAGTACTAGCACCTGATATGAAGCGTGAAAAATTCAACCACTTATTAAAAATTGCTTGAGCGGCTGCAATATTAATGATCAAAGCTTGTTTGATGGTTAAAATCGGTGAGCCAACGACACACACGAGCATTGCGCGGTGTCGCTAGCGTCCAGCACCCGCCATGGAATAATGGAATAAGTTTGTTAAGCTTCAAAGCGCAAAGCAGTGTTAATTTTGCGGCACCCGCTGCTTTGATTGCTTTACTCTGAGCAGAATTCTGCTCTGTGACGGCATATGTGTTCTTCATTTACAAGTTCATTACATTCAAAGTCGAGCGTAGGAGTGACAGCGGTCAGGTGATTTGGATGATAGTTCCTAGCTTCAAAATCATTAATTAAACTTAGCAGCCACACCCAAATGTAGAATAACTTCTCAGACTGCTTGCGCTTCGACTACGACAGGCGTTGAGGTGTCAGGAAAATGCCTCGTTTGCTCGTTGATGTGCAAGCGAGTGACGGTGACTGGTAAAATCTACAGGCTGCCTATAAAGAGCGTTTCTTTCGCACGATTTGCTCTAGGGTGAAATTAAAAATTAGTATTTGGGGTGAAATTAACAGACATTGTTGCTTTAAAATTGGTTCACTGTACCCTCATAAAAAAAAAAGAAATGTTCATTTCTAAAAAAGGTTGATATGGGAAATGCGATGGTGAACATCTCCATGATGACTAGTTATGCTGCTATCTAATATGAACATCGCCATGACGACTAGTTGTGTTGCCATCCAATATGAACATCGCGATGACGGCTAATCGACTGCTGGGTTCCATCCTATTTCGGTTCCATTAACTAAAATGCTGACGTTCTCGAAACAAAAGAAAGTTTTCTAGCCTTGAAAAGTTATCGGCAAAAAAGGAGGAAAAACTTAAGAAGTTTGTTCTTCTGTCCTTCGTTTCCTTGTTTGTTTGTTTCCGCTTGACTCTACTTTTTTTATGGTTTTGATTCCTTGCCATTCTCGCACCTGTTTCAGTTTGGTCATAAATAAACTTTGTCACGAAATACCGTGAATTCGTCTGTGATTTTCCTACGTTTAAGGAAAATAGAAACAAAAATTTACGAAGACCTGAGAAAAATAAGTTTGAACAAAATAATTCTTTTTCAAGAACACGTTCATGCAGAGCTGCCAGAAAAAAGGCAGCGCAGGATATTTTTGCACAGAATTTTGCTGACGGCGCAGGAAGGATATTTGCTGTAAGGAAAGACGCTGCCTTAGATGTGTGAAGAAAGAGAGTAACATATATTTCTTTTGTGAAGAAAAGGGCAGCGCTGGCGGTGCGTCGCTCTGATTGGCATTGTACAGATGCTAGAATATGGCATGAATAGTTGAGTTGGCATTGAAAATATATGTAAAATGTGTCGTGAATAGATATGTTAGCGTTGAAAATGGATGAAAAGTGTGTCATCAATAGATAAGTTGGCGTTGAAAACGGAAGAAAAATGTGTCACGAATAGATAAGTTAGCATTGAAAATGGATGAACAATGTGTCATGAATAGACAAGTTACCGTTGAAAATGGATGAAAGATGTGTCATTAATAGATAAGTTAGCGTTGAAAATGAATGAAAAATGTGTCATGAATAGATAAGTTAGCGTTGAAAATGGATGAAAAATATGTCATGAATAGATAAGTTAGCGTTGAAAATGGATGAAAAATATGTCATGAATAGATAAGTTAGCGTTGAAAATGAATGAAAAATGTGTCATGAATAGATAAGTTAGCGTTGAAAATGAAAGAAAGATCTGTCACGAATAGATAAGTTAGCGTTGAAAATGTGTGAAAAATGTGTCATGAATAGATAAGTTAGCGTTGAAAATGAATGAAAAATGTGTCATGAATAGATAAGTTAGCGTTGAAAATGAATGAAAAAATATGTCATAAATAGGTATGTTGGCATTGAAAATGAATGAAAAGGAAATCATAAATTGATGAGTTGGTATTTAAAGTGAGATATAAAATGTGTCTTGAATTGGTAAGTAGGCAAAGAAAATATATATAAATTAAGCCGTGAATAGGTGAGTTGGCATCGAAAATGAATGTGTACTATGTGGTGCATGGGAAAGTTGGCATTTAAAATATATTCAAATTATGTCGTGCCTAAGTGAGTTGACACTGAAAGTAAATGTAAAATATGTCATGGATAAGTAAGTTAGCATTTGAAGAATATGTGTAAAATGTTTCGTCAATAGGCAAATTGGGATCGAAAATGAATGCGAATTACGTCGTGAACAGGTTTGTTACCAGCGACAATACATAAAAAAATGCCATGAATAAGTGAACTGGCATCAAAAAGCTAGTAAAATATACTGGAAATAAGAAGATTGCTCTTAAAAAGAAAATAATATATCTAAAATATGCATCGAAAAGAAAAGAAAAAAACACCATGAATAGTTAAAAAATTAGGAAAATCATAACAATGAAAGAAAGTAAACACAACCATTTACTCGCCTAAAATAAAATGGAGAAAATATATTCATTACAATAATCAAAATGAATTCGAAACTCTAACAAAAATTCTGGTTATTGAAACTTTGTATACGTTGCTTTAGTTCAATGAAAATTATAAACTTAGAATAGTTTTACCTGTTTTTCAGTGTGTAACAAAGAACTACAAATGTAATTGAGTATAACTGTGGAAAACTAAGAAATTGTGATAAAACCTGTGGCGATGCGCAGAGTAAGTTATGTGGACGCTTCTGACACATTGAGCACAAAATAATTTCTAGAAAACACTTCACCATCGACTTTTCAAATCACATCATTCAATTACGAGCTAATACAGGCACACACGCTCATGTAACACACAACTGCAGACACACACACGCTCATGTCACCACACAACTGCAGACACACTCACGCTCATGTCACCACACAACTGCAGACACACACACGCTCATGTCACCACACAGCTGCAGACACACACACGCTCATGTCACCACACAACTGCAGACACACACACACGCTCATGTCACCACACAACTGAAGACATACACACGCTCATGTTACCACACAACTGTAGACACACAAACACTCATGTCACCACACAACTCCTGTTCGTATCTAACTTTCGCATCGAATTATTCTACGTCCTCATTAACATCAAACGCATAACGATTATTTCTTTACATAGTACACGACCCGTCAAAAATGACGGGAATCGATAGTTTCCTTAACTAAGTCTCAGGATGTGGATGACAAGTAAATATATCCATCCCAATAGTACCCGCGATTAGAATATTCTTGTACTTCTACCTGGGTGAAACTCTAATCACAGACGCGGTCATTAAGCATTGTTAAGCACTTAACAAAGAGATGGACCAACCAAGAAAACAGCAACTGTACAAAATTATTTATAACTAAGTGCAAACAATTTTCCACAAATTTAATGGGTTCAAGGAGATTTCCATTCTAATAACATATGTGAAATTACGCACAAAAATTATGTTAATTTATTTATTTGTATTTATTTAAAGAGACACCTGGCGTTAAATTTTATAAGGATATATTTATTATGATAGCAAGCATCAATACTACCATTACTCACTAAATTCAACTCTGGTTTAATTCACATCACTTCTCAAATCTGGCCCGGAGTTTTGTTCAATATGAACTCAAATAATTACGCTCCTAAAGAGTAAATAACGGTATCATTTACCGCTAGAGGCAAACTCAGTTAATTTCCATTAATAGCGCATAGAGAAAATTTCAAATATTAACGAACAGAGTTACTCTCGATGAATAGGAAAACTGACTGCTGTTCTTTCGGGTGGGATATGCGCGATGATTAAATATCACACTTCTGACTGCTGATGAAATAATCGTGAGGTTCATCATGAGCTGCAACCCCCTGCATTTTTTATGCCGTACGAACCGCATCAGCCGTTGCGATAAAGGGAGGCACGTAAATATGATTACCGAGGCCAGTGCCGTGTTGCATGACTCGCGATGTCAAGTTGCAGAACTTCACATGCAATGCACCACTAAAGGAGCTGGTTCGAGTCCAGGTATTTCCCGCGTGGTTTTATAAGCTAAGCGCAAGTATAGGAGCGGGTTCGATCCTAGGCATTTGGTGTGCTGTTTCATGAACCAAGCGCTAGTCAAGCCGTGGGTTCGATCCCAGGCATAACGTTACCTGTTTCATACGCCACGTACTAGTTGAGCCTCGGGTTCATTCCCAGTCATTTGAGTCCTCTGTTTTTGCGTCTTCGGCAGGCGTCCTTGATACGGCTGGTCCTGTGTATTGTTTTCGTTGCCCTCCCTGAAAAAAACGAGTTGTGTTTTCTATGGTCGTGTTTTAGAGTAGACTGATTTATTAGGGTTAACGTCTCGGAGTTTGTTATTTAAAAAGAAAGTATCGTATTTCTTAATCCATTTTGAACAATTTACATAATAGATAATGCAGGTCTTTTTTTCCTATCCAAGGAAACATGCGACTGAAAAGATCCTGTATAAACATAAGTAGAATGATTCCGATTTTAGAAGATAACATATTTGAATGAAACTCAAATTGTTCAAGCTAACTTTCTTATGCCCAGTTTTCGTTAATATATTGAAACGTCAGCTAAGAAAGTTTCCAAAGGGTAGCAACTCTACGGAGACTTCGAAACTCTGTGCGTTCTTCGTTTGAACTTCAAAAAATGAACTTTTTACCTTTAAGAGAGATGAACTTCGTGCACTTAGAGAGGAATGAACTTGATGATGTTATTTAATTTCATTTGTTATTCAATTACTTAAATTTTTACATGTTTTTGTTATTTAATTTCATTTTGTAATTTAATTTCATTTTGTATTTTAATTTCCTTTTGATTTTGTATATTAATTTCATTTAGTAATTTAATTTTGTTTTGTTATATAATTTCATTTTATTATTCAATTATCTAAATTTATACACGCTTTATAATTTAATTTCATTTTGTAATATAGTTTCAATTTGTAATTCAATCTAATTTTGTAATTTAATCTCAATTTGTAATTTAACTTCATTTTGTAATTTAATTTCATTTTTAGTTTAATTTCCTAAGATTGTTCAAGTTATCGTCATAGTAAAGTATACATTTAGCCCATCGTAACCAAGTGCACGAACGACCTAAGAAATTCAAAATTTTTGAAATCATTTTACAACGCGCTGAGTCATAACAAATGAGAGAGGTGACTGGCCAAAGTGAAAGTAAACTAGTCGCCTAGCCTAGCTTCACCTAGCCTATCCCAGCCAACTAAATGACGATCAATTATTCATGAAATAACGTTATATTAAATTACATAGAACTGACTTTTTATACACAACATAGGTGATTAGCCAAATTAAAGTCAAAGGAAAAATTTATCTAACCTAACCAACTGTGAGCGCAATCAACAATGAAATAAAACCCTTGTAATTAAGTTACAAATACATCACTGATTGCAGGTACCTTGCAATTACGACAAGTAACTTGCGATTACAAGTACCTTACAATCATATGACAAGTATCTTTGCGATTGCGATAAGTACCTTGCGATTACAAGTACCTTGCGATTACGACAAGTACTTTACAATTACGACAAGTACCTTTGCGATTGCGACAAGTATCTTGCGATTACGACAAGTACCTCACGATTACGACAAGAGCCTGGCAATGTTAAGCTGGTCGTTATTTCCTGGAATTATAGTTCACAAAAAGATTTTAATTATCTGGAAATTAATTTTCGTAAGGTATTGCGTCGAGTTGAGAAATGTTGAATAGTTTGTTTATGAGTGCAAAACTTGCTCGCATCAGTACTCACTTTTCCAGTGTTAAAATGATGCCGATTATATCATTTATGGGAACACTTAACTAATTTCAGCTGGGGACGTATATGTAAAAAATGAACATGTGTACAGTTGGCTTTCATGACAGGAAAAGGTGGAAACACACCTAAGTTTAAAGAGTAAAGATCCTACGATCCATAGTTTACTATACACGAGACAAATCTTGCGATAAGTTTCGTAAGGTATTTGCATTAAATAAAAAAATAAGATTGCTAATTACAAATTACCGCTAAAATTATTTCGTAATTCACTGACGATGAAGTAGGTCAATTTTTTACTAAAAGCAATTAGAAATGAAAATAAGATAACCTTCAATAATTTTAGATTTCACTTCTCCAGTTGATGTCCTAGGATTAAAATATTCTGTGTTTTATTTGCAAATTAGAGCCCATGATCTTCATAGTGTTGCCCCTGGCGTGTGACACTACTGAAATTCCCTTTGTTCTTTTTATTTAGAAATTACTGAAATTCCCATTGTTCTTTATGATTTGAAATTACTGAAATTTCTATTGTTCTTATAATATAAAATTAGTGAAATTCCTATTGTTCTTATAATTTAAAATAACTGAAATTCCTATTGTTCTTATAATTTAAAATTATGAAATTTCCTTTGTTCTTTTTATTTAGAAATTAATGAAATTTCCAAACTTCTTTACATTATAACGTTTTATTTCAAGTACGAAAGTTAATTACTTAGTACTTGTATAAAAATAATGAGCATTTTCCTTGTAAAGGAATCGTTGTGAACTGTGCTATATTTCCGTGTCTTCCACAGCAATCAAATTAACAAAAACGGTACTAACGCTTTGTTCTATAAACAAAATATTAATGAACGGTTTCAATGCTTTGCTCTATAAACAAAATAATAGTGAAGGGCTCTAATGACTTTCTCCGCAAACAAGATAATAGTGAAGGGTTCCAATGCTTTGCTTATGAACAAAATAATAATGAAGGTTTCCAAAGCATTGCTTTATGAACAAAATAATAGTAAAAGATTCCAACGCCTTTCTCTGCAAACAAAATAATAGTGAAGGGTTCCAACGCCTTTTTCTGCAAACAAAATAATAGTAAAATATTCCCACGCTTTTCTCTGCAAACAAAATAATAGTGAAGGGTTCCAACGCCTTTCTCTGAAAACAAAATAATAGTGAAAGGTTTCATTGCCTTGCTCTTTAAATAACTTAATGATGCAGGGCTCCGAGGCCCTGCTCTATAGACAGGCGATAATGGAAGACTCCAATGCCTTTACTCTCTAAACAAATAATAATGGCTTCTAGCTGGAGGTTCTATGAGTATAACAACTTCCGTGTAACATGCCCCGATACCTTCGACCAACTACAACTGTAAGGTGCTGTATTTCAGAGATAATTGCTATGTGCTAATCTTGTGCGTCTTTGAATAAGGGCGAAATTCACAGAAGAGCTTGATGATGTTATTGATGTGCTTAATTGTGATGCTCTTGTTAATAACTCCCAACACACACACACTTGTACACGCACACACACACGTAAGGCTTACTAACTACGTTTAATTTCCCTGACACTCTGAGAGTACGAATTTTTCTCAAGACGTTTCAAATTCTAAGTCCTTGTAACTCTTTAACGAAGCATTTTGAGTCACGCGGTTGTTGAGTGGAAAGTGCTCATTTCAACGGTCCCAACCTGATGTTAAAGCTGGTTCAACAAAGTTCTGGTCACCCTGTGCAATGTATACTTGATATACGCCTAACGTTAAAATATATATCATGTATATTGTGTGTGATCCACATATACAGGGTGGTTGCTAAAAATGTACACCTAATAAAATTTCAGTTACTTTTAAATAAATAAAATAGGAAACTATTACATAGAACATACGAGAGGACAGAATTCAATGTTTTCTTGCGTTTCTGGTAAACCCTCCAAAGAAGCAAAAGCATCAAGGGTGCAGGAGAGAAGATTATTGTAACAAGCAAACATGGCACAACTGACTTCAACAACGCAAGTTTATCATCGAAGAAATGACGGAAATTGGATCGTTCGTCGGGACTCAGTGGAAATTCTTCTTGGAATCCCGATTCAAACCTAACAAAATAACGATTCAGAGGAACTTCCAAAAACGACAGTCCCAGTTTATTGTGAGAAACAATAAAGGAAGATCTGCAAGAAAAGTTTCTGGACGCTCAGCGGAAAATGCTGAAATGTATCGCAGCTCGTGGCGGGCATTTTGAATCGTAGGTCCAGAAGAAAAATGTGAGTGAAAACTTAGCTCTTGTTTTTTCCAATAATACTACCAGTTTTATTTCCGTGCAATATCTGCACAAAAGGTTATGCCAATTATAAAAGGTATACATTTTTAGCAACCACCCTGTATAAATTCGATAGCTTATGCCTTTTCCGTCCTTTAGCGGTATTTTGATGTGTCCACTAGCAGTAGAGTATTTTAAGGCATTTCCCTTTTTTAACCAGTAACTAGTAAAGTAACATTCAATTTTTGGAACGCTTTCGTTCGTCGTACTGAATTACTCATGAATGAATTGAAATCTATCGGAAGAAAGAAGCAATGCCCTAAACCAATGAATACAGGATTCTAAAGTTCACACCAATTAGACTTTACATTAAACGTTACCTTAATACAGGGTTACAACGATGTCTTAAAATACGATTGTTACCTTAATACACGATTATAACGTTCACACCAATTAGACTTAACATCAAATGCCGTCTTAATAGAGGATTGTAACGTTGCCTTAATTTAGGATTGTTGCCTTAACGCAAAATTATAACGATCACACCAATTAGACTTTACATCAAGTGTTGCCTAACCTAAACTGGTGCATAATATTCCAAAAATTGCTGCCCGGGTCAAAAAATTATTGCATGTAAATTCAAGTAAAGGAAACCACCAACTAATTTTTATTATTGATTATTTCTGAGTAAAATTTACTTGCTTCATCGCCAAATGATTATCTACTAATACATTTTGGTGGTAAGTTACGGTAAATTAATTTTTCACTCTTTAGATATTATTTAAACGTCAAATAAACCTTATTCTAGGTATGTATGATCTCACGTATATCAAGCTTTCATCTGCTTATAATCATTTAGAGTTGAATTCGTCGTAGAATTGAGAGTGATTTGTGTCGGGTATGAGAATTTCTGTGAAAATTTCAGGATTGAGGCTTCACTCTCTCATTTTAATGTTATAGAAAAGCAATACAAAAGCAGTTATATACGTAGATTAGATTAGATTAGATTAGTTGCTTTAAACCTCACTAGCCACAATAAAAGCGATTCAAAGAGTGGAAAATATTATATTTGTATCGGCGTAGCCAATCAAAAAAAGTTACATTATATTTGTATCGACGTTGCCTATCACAGGAGTAACATTATATTTATTTCGACGTTATCAATCACAAAAGTCACACTATATTTATATTGACGTTGTCAATCACAGGAGTAACATTACATTTGTATCAACGTTTCCTGTCACAGGAGTAACATTATATTTATATTGACGTTGTCGATCACAAGGAGTAACATTATATTTTTATGGACGTTGTCAATCACAAGGAGTAACATTACATTTGTATCGACGTTGCTGATCATAAGAAGTTACTTTAATTTTGCACCATGTTGCCAATCACAAAAGTGTCTTATTGAATACGCTACATAGTTTATGACTGAAGCTGATATGATTCACATAAAAGTAAGAGCAAAAAACTATGTTCATATCGAGGATTAACTGTTGTATGATATTTAACAGCTATTCAATGAACGAGTGAGTAAATATCCTCACTTATGAACACGCGTTTGTACGTACTGTAGTAGATTATTACTCATCATTTTCAATGTCCCATTAGGTGGGTACAACAATAGCACGTATGGGAACTATCACCCATAAGGGAAAGCTGTGAGGCCCCGAGCTGTGGGTTAGGTCAACCGTTTTTTTTTTTAAATAGAATAGGGTTTCTTTTTTTGCGCACCATACTTTTTAGGTTCAGTGCAACTCTCTTTCAGGTCCTGTTATTTTCTTCGTCAACTTTTATTTTGCTTTATTAATTTTTTTTCAGCATTTGTGTTTCATTGCGCTAGAAATCCGGTGCTGGAACACACTTGTGTACAGCATAGATTCCCAGTTCCCTCACTTCCATGCGAAATGCTGCCTTTCTCCTTCCTCTCTAACAAATACATTCTATGTGTTTCGGGAGACTTAATGCTTTCATCTAAATTATGTTCATATTCAGTATAAAAATATAACGACCTTTAACATCTTAATCAATTATTTTAAATCTCATGTATCACGCGCCAATAACATCTGCGTACAAACGCTGCTATATTTACTCAGAGGAATTTTTTGGGGTGAGGCGAACGGCAATTCTTCTTCATCGCAGCTAATGGAAAACGAAAAAATTTCCATAATGTTCCCATACATAAAATTCATCTCTTTCGAAGTGCCTGCACTGGACACGAAGGGTTAAGCTCTACCATTACGTGCACGTCGAAGAAATCACGGAGGGGTGCATGTTAGGAGATGAAAATTTATGATGTGTTGATCCTTTTATTATTAATGTAATCAAAGTTATAATTTTCCGTACTGTCATGTTTCAGTGTTACGTTGTTTACCTTTCTCGCCGTTTCATCTACATGTAATATTAAGTGCCCTATGCAAAAGCTGTGCTTCCATTCATTTTTTCATTCTTTCGTAGAGAATGAGTGTCTGGAATAGAGAATGAGTGTCCAATTTCCTCACGCGTAAGTTTGTTCAGAAATGCTCCTAGCGCTTTTGTACTAAAACACAGTAATTCATCAAAATTTATCATTACTCATTGAAAATTCATTAAACTTTAAAATCACAGTGATTGAAGTTAGAAAAGAGAACGAGTGTCTGAATGATAGTCAAGAAGTAAGTATTTTTATGCTTTTCTTCCAGTCATCCGATTTTCTCAAACTTCTGTTCAATTTTAAAGCGTACCGTTACAAATTCAATCATCAGAAAGTTTGGGAATGAAGAGGAGATTTATTTTTAGTTTTCAGGGAAGTTTCCAGGGAAGTTTTCGTGTACAATTCGGGCGTGAGGGGCCCACATGTCAAACTCGGGCATTAGGCGAACGAATTCCGTGATCTTGCCGGTAACTTTTCCTTTAATTTTTCGTTATTTGGGGGACCATTTTCGTATGCAACTACCCCAAAAGTCAGTCAATGAGTGACACTTGAATGAAGGCACTCCAATACAGGAGTGCCTCTATCACATGCCGAAAGCGAACGAGTTCCGTGATCTTGCCTGGAACTTTTCACTTGATTTTTCATTTTTGGGGGCATTTTTCGTGGGCTGCTGCCCCAAAAGTCAGTCAATAAGTTAGCCCTGAATAGAGGCACTCCAATAGAGGAGACAGAGCTGCGCCTTCCCTGCTCCAGACACTGATGAACGAGTTGAGTGATAAATGAGCTTAAATGCCCTAAAATGGGCCTCAATAGGACACAGAACATGCCAAAAATGACCTCAAAATTCAATGAAGCTGAGCCTTTCTGGGTTTAGGTATCTTCAATAGTATTAGATACAATAAAGGTGTAGATTTTGTGGTTGAATCTTGAAAGCTTCTACACAGAATTGATTGAAAAAATTAATTCAGCGTTATCAGCTTTGATGCTTTTAAAATCGATTTTTGACTTCATTAAGAAATTAAACACGTTCTCCTCAATTGCCAGGTACAACAGCGTTTTGAACAGCTGTCCTGTTGTTAGACCCGATAATTTATAATGAACCTCGACCGCATGTAAAACAAAAAATTCATTTATGATGTGAGTAATGAATCTCATCCTTTAGTGCAATAATTTATACATTTGTGAAATCTACAATGAATTTAACCCTCAGGTAAAACGAAAATTCATTTATGGTGTGTATGACAAATACCTCTCATTAGTGAAAAAACCTCCATTCGTAAGATAATAAATTTCTTCCTTGAGTAAAACCAGTAGACAATGTTTCAAATACTCCTTGGTTTTAGGTGCGTTATTCACTTAAATCTATAGATTCAGCTCAACATGCATTTTAGAATTCCTTTCTCTTCACTTCTGTCACACATTCTTCCCATTAATACAGCAAGATCTTATTAATGGCAACATAAGAGGATTAAAATGAGTGAGAAAAAACATTTCCCTTGATAACTTACCAATAAGGGTCTTCGTTATGATAAAAAAATTAAAGAAAATATTGTTTGTCGACTTGTGGATGCAACGGTGAGGTTTTCATCATACATTGGGAACTTAGTCTTATCATGTTGACGAACATAAAAACTACTTTTTCACACACGAAAATTGAAAGAAACTATATTTTGCCCATCTACGCACAGTTAAAAATAGTCTGAATTCCCATCGCAAATCAAAGTTGTAAGTTCAAGTTAGGTTAGAATTTTTCTCAAAGTCTTATTGAATTCTAGGCTCAAATGGCCATCGCTTCAATTCTATGAAGTAATATGTTCAATGTTGGTTGAACTCTTTCGAGAGCTAAATTTACTAATTGTTTGCTATTATTGGCTATTCTTCATTCCAATTTTCTACCATTCACTCTTGTTCGCTTCCATTTGCTTCAATTTTCTTCTTTTTACTTTTATTTATTATCATTAATTTCAATTCCTACTGTCTTACGCGACACTCCTTATTAAACACCAGTTTTAACAATCTCACGTACCTCACTTCTCTCTTTAACTCTAATTCAACACATGTTTCAACGATCACAAATATGAACAACACTCCTCTCATCCACTCCCATTTAACACCAATCTCAACACTCTCTTACCACGTTCCTCTCACCCTCCCTCATACTACACCAGTTTCAACACTCACAAAACTCTTCTCACCTGTTCTCATTCAGAACCAGTTTCATCACTCACAATACCCCTCTCCCCTGTTCTCACTTAATCTTAGTTTCATCACTCTCACTCACCACACTCCCCTCACCTCATGTAAGACCAGTTTCAACACTCACAATACTCCTCTAACCTGTTCTCACTCAATATCAGTTTCATCACTCACACTCACCTCACTTCCCTCACCTACACTCACGCAACACTAGTTTCAACACTCACAAGACTGCTTTCACCTGTTCTCACTCAGAACCCGTTTCATCACTCACAAAACTCTTCTCACCTGTTCTCACTCAATGCCGGTTTCATCACTCACCACACCACCCGCACGCCACACCAGTAAAGATAACTCCCTCCCGGACCCGTCTCTGCCACACGAGAGCTTCTCTCCCAAGAAACTCTGCGCTTTGCCTGCGCCTGCCTCACTAATTAGCGCGCCCAATTTACGTACACCTTACAAATTTCTGAACCGAGCTACCCAAAAATTAAAATGTAAGTAAACATGCCAGTAGACACCTAAAGCGAGAGAGCGTACAATTATGTAAATAATGAATGAATGAATAAACTGACAAAAAAATGAACAAATTAATGAAGCAACCCAATTATTACAAATGATTGAATAATTAGAGAGATAAATGAGTAAATGTAATAGATGAATGAAATAACTGAATAAATATTTATAATTCAAAAATGAATGGAGCGGAATGTATAAACGGAAAAAATGAACAAACGAAATACCAGAAGAAACATAGAGTGTGTTTGCTAGTAAAAGGTAAATCAATAAATGCGTTAACTCCTAATTCAGTAAACCAGTAAAAGCCCTTTAAATGTAGAATAAGTTATAATAAAACTCATAAATATACGTACATACGAATAAATCTACAACGGCAGCTACGATCTTTAGTGCTGAAACTGCAATTATTCTGCCTAAATGAGTTATTATTTTTATATTCATTTTAAAAATTCGTATGCAAAATATAGGGGAAAATGATTAAATTGCACCTTGAAAAACTTTCTCAAATGTTCATATTGGAGGGCATCAATCAGTCTTGAGGTATAGACGCAAGATAGAGATGAACTTCAGATCTCTCACTCATGTCTTGTTTGTAAGTCCTTCGAGCTACATTTCAAGCACTGGAAATGAGCTGCAAACATTCCGCATCATTCAACCATGCTCATATTTTCCTAAGAGTAAAATTCATATTCATAACAGCCACATTCATATTCATAAGATCCAAATTCATATTCATAAGAGCCATACTCACGCTCATACGAGCTAAATTCATATTTTCCCCAGGTCAAGTGCAAATAAAGCTCATACAAAAGTAAGGGCACTGCTTTATAATCTTTACCGTTCATACGATAATTTAAAACGTGTTCTTAAACAATTATAGCCTAACTCTTTCTGCCCTCAAATATATTCATCCTACAGTGTCGCTCTGAAATTGAATGCCTCTACCGATACAATTATGTTCCGTCCTAACACATGCGCTCGTCCTTGTGATGAAAGCAGTGTTGACCCCAGATTTTGTCTCAGTACGTCGGAATAACATCACGTCATTTGCACGTCAAGGTTGCTGAACACGAGAGCTTCGCACAGGAGGCTGCCTAAAACGTTCACTTCGCTCGTTCCGACTTCGTCTCCATACCGAATGCGGCAATATTCCTGTGCCTGAAACCAACTTTAAAGTTTTTCAATTTGCCCCCTGTAACAATTAAGAGTCCTAGAATTTTGAAATCCTTGTATATTTTTAATGACGAGTCTGTGTTGTGTAAAACAGTCACCTCGCAACAACTTCGAATTGTTAATTTTGTGATCCTCAACTTGAAAAATTTTGTGACGTTTTTCTTCTTCTGAAGTAATTTTGTGACGTTTTTCTTCTTCTGAAGTAATTTTGTGACGTTTTTCTTCTTCTTATTAAGTAATAGTGAAAAAAAATTTATGACTGTTCAAAATTAAACACTTTTTTTCAGTCATTATATTCAATTACCATCAAAATGCCCACATGACTAAGAACATTTTCCAGAATGAAATCTTGCCGCTGCTTACACCAGGTGCTTCGGCCAGGTATCGTGGGTTGGGCAAGGAAAATAACCTTAATAATGAATAATAATATTTATAATGGAATTTCATGTTCCTGTTCACCTAAATTTACTTTCCAACGTGTGTGTGTTTTTTTCTAAAAGTTTTTAAATTATTTTAACTTGGATGTGTCGCTTGTGTAATTTTTCCCATGCTATCTCAGTAGATGATAATTACTTAACTCTGCCGAAATATTTTGTTATGGTTGATGTATTTTAAGTATCTCTCTGACAGACCTCAATAAAAAAGCGAAAAGTATTTAACTCTTGAGCCTTAGATAAGAAAAAATCAAATCGTGACAAAATTTATTTTTCGAAATGTAATAAGCAAAAGCCATGTTACAAATCAAATTTTTAATGAAAAATATTAACTTTCAACGGTTGCATTTTTTGCACAATTTAAATTTCAGTTGACAGTTATGGATCAATTTATTTGTATCTTAACTGGTACGAATATAAATAAATTCCAGTAACTCCCTGTTAATCGGGTCATGAATCGAACTTTACAGTAGTTGAAAACTAAGGATTAATTTTTTAACCGTACATGTTGACGTTTGCAGAAGATGATCTCATGTGCCTCGTAGACGTAGAAAGTTAAAATGTCAAACTACGTGAAACTCAACAGTAAAAAATTGAATATTTTCAGTGACCTCTTCTACTCCAGTTATCCAAGAGCCAACAATAATTAATTTTCGATATTTCTATTCCGATGATAAAAGAAAAGAATAGACACACACGTAAAATTTTCAGAAGACCTTCCTGATTCAAAAAATAAACCAAAGGCTGATGAAATGTAGTTCTCGGTGAGTTTTTTGATTCGCGTTTAAACAAAAACATACACACAAGCTTTTTAATCTAAACCTGTGCGCCGGCAAGTCAGAAAATAACTGTGAGAAAAGTGGGACAATACAATCAAGGCCGTTTGCTTGCGAATGCGAGCTGGACGTTCATCCCCAAAATGTATGCACGACGTGTTCCTCCAGTGGAAGGATTTGTGTCCCGCCAAGTTTACGGATCAATCAAAATAAGTTGAAATTGGGGGCAGTTCTTCATGCTTCAGTCATCCTGACTTGCCCGGGCTCAGTTTCGGACGAAACTTGTTGATGTCCGCAACTTGGGACATCATGGACGTGTGCCCCTGGCTCTCTAACTCCGTTGGAGAACACGATGAAGGAAGGGGAGTAAACGAGGAAAAAGAAGAGTTAATAAGCGTGAAGATTTTGCGCTAGAGTACGCTCAAGGAAGAGAAGTGTGACTTGGTAAATTTGCTATCAGAAAATATAGGGAAGGAATTGGAAAGAGACTGATGCGCTATACAATTCTAGCCCAAAATGAATCGAGTATAGAAATCGAGGGAAGGAATTACAAAGAGACTGATGAGCTATACAATTCGAGCTAAAAAGGTGTTCATGTGAACCACCCACAAAAAAAAATACGAAAAAAAGATCAGACTAAACGAAGGAGAAACTCACCACAATCCTACAGAGCAACTCTCATAGGAAATTACGGGATGGAACGATTGTTGTGGCTTCATGTAGATCTCACCGATGTCAGCTCATTTGTTGTGATCGTATGTTGGTCCTCCGTTGAGATTGCAATTTATTTCTTTAGTCGTGACATGTGGTATATGTCACATTCATATATTTTTATTAATAAGGCGTGACTTATGTCCTCGCCATGATTTTGATTTATAGGTAGCTATAGCTACGCTGCCACCACCCTTAGAATAAGGGAAATTGAATATTTATAATATCAAAATGAATGAACTGATAATTATATTGGTAACGTTTTTCATGCCTTCATGTCTTTTCTCATATTTTCAAAACACAGGTACTGATACACTTGTAACCAAGATGGAGATTTAATTATAAGGAATCAATTAGACGCGCATCACAATCAGATACTAATGAATAACTATTTCTGATACATAAATGGTACTGACACAAGATATCGCTTGCTATATCGAAATAGACCTACGAGCTGAGAATATCGTGGTAGGGTTCACAATGCTACGCTCTTGAATAAAATGAGAAACTCATCTTTAATGGAGAGATGATGAGGTACTTCGGGTGCCATTTTGGGATGACGGCCTGAAACGTCGGTATGGTTGTAGAAGCTTGATTGTTATCAGATATTAGGTCAGTTATTGAGCACTCAAATACGGAGATGGAATGGCCTTCCCACTGAGACTGCGTTAGATTTGCACCAACAGTTTCTCTTTAAACTGGCAAAGAATATTAGCCTGCGCCCAACGGGCGAGGGCGACGAGACCTGAAACACATTGTGGCTTTGATGGTGTGTCTCGCTGAACTCCCTGAGTTCTCTCGGGCTGTTGCTGCCCGTAGCCAACCGTTATGCGTTCTCGAACGAACGATGTTCTATCGAAATATGAAATCATTCTAACGTACATGGAAATATGCCTAATTGAGTCAATAATCTGTATATGAATTCCCATGATGAAATACTTATTAAAATACAAGAAATATTCCTATGAATAAATGAATTATAGATTAAGGATAAATTGAATGGTATTAAATGGCAACCTCGGGCGCTCGATGAAGGAAACGACGGTGTAACATGGTCGGTAAGATGGCTGTATCGTGGAGGTTCGTTCAGATGTCGTTCTTCTAGAAGATTCTTGGTAGAGTGGGCGTCCTTTGCATCCGTCGGTAACTCGCGATGAAATGTCTCTTCAAATATGATGATCGACACAGTTCTTATTGGAGATTCGAAGTGAATACGCAGGCCTGTCGTAACACCAAAGTATTCCATAGCATAAAAAAAAATTTCATGGACGCGAGATATGATGAATCATATCAGAACGATGTGTGCAATTTTCTACCATAAGAAATACAGAAACGTCACAAGAAAGGCAGACAATTGAAAAAGTAAGATGGAACAAAACTCCACCAACATACCTTTTGGTTTCAAAGTTATTTTTTGTGTAAGCCAAAAGCTTTTAACCGTCTAACATGATTTTTCTAGCCATTTATGTGATTTAACAAATTAACCAACTTTACTTCGTTTTCCTTAAACAGCGGCAGCTGAGTAAGATAATGCAACAATCATTTTTTCAAAACGACTTTTGTTATACATAAGAAAAAAGCCTCTGATGGCGGGATAATCAACGAATCTTTATTTTATTTTTATCACATAATCCCGTGTAGGAGCCAAGTATGAGAAGTGTATTTAGATGCAAAGAAATTGGAAGTATCATAAAAGTATTTCTTTCGCTTATTCCAAATTTTTTTAATTAGGAAACAGCAAAGACTCTGGACACTCTGTGAAAGCAAAATAAATATTCGTAGCCTGATGAAGGAAAACGAACAATCTGAAAAAACTTTAGAAAGGGAAGAGGATAAATAAAAAGCCCCATGCGAGAAAGTAACATGCACACGAGACGATGTGCGCGAGACGATATGCGTAGTTTTCTCAGAGAGTTGCTCTGTAAGATTGTGGTGAGTTTCTCCTTCTTTTATTCTGATCTCCTTTTCGTAATTATTTTTCGGGGATCAAAATGAACATGTTTTTAGCTAGAATTGCATATCGCATCAGTCTCTTTTTAATTCCTTCCCTCTGCGTCGGATGGCAAATTTACCAAGTCACACTTCCCTTCCTTGCGCGTACTCTAGCGCAGAATCTTTACGCTTATTAACTCTTCTTTTCCCTCTTTTACTTCCCTTTCTTCTTTGCGTTCTCCAACGGAGTTAGACAGCCTAGGGGCGCACGTCAGGGGCTGTTTAGGGAAAATGAAGTTTAACAGTTTGTTAGTCAAACAGCCTGAGCTGATATTTATAAGCCAGCCTATGTGTGCGAGTGAAAGCTCCAGTTGAAAGAGAAATTGAAAATATACACAAAGAACACGTTATTTTGTCGAATCCGTACAATTCATCAACTAATTCCAATAAATATATCGCCGCCAATGATATACAAGTGTGCCAGTTTGCATCGGAGTACCTGGCACACCATTCCTCTGCAGAGTAAATATTGACCAAATTTCGAAGTCTTCATCATAATATAGGTACTTTGTTACCTATTTTTTCAGACAAATTTCAAACTTTTTAAAAATATTTTCAACAGGCGCAAACAATTGCTGAGAACGCCCAAAATTTCCATGATCCATCCCAATCGAAATTTGCCTTTCTATGATCGAGGTCAGCTACGAATAAAAACGCTTGGGATCTTTTGTGGGGATTTCCCTATTCCCTGCCAAATTTCAAAATTCAGGCAAAATATCTTTATGCAGAAAATTCCGGTCTTATCCTTAAGTGAAAGTACACGGGAGGATATAAAAAGAATCGGTTTGATCAGGTTTAGTAGAAGTCCAATAGACATTTTCAACTCGGAGACTATTGATGGATAACATCCATGGATTTACTAACCTTGTTTTTGGTAGACAATGCAAAATGGAAAAATTGTTTTTCCTGCACAAATGCGGCGATTTAATAAAACTAAAAATTTTGAGGCAGCAAGTTCGAGTTTTTCTCTGATCATATCATGTTGGATATTGGCGCTAATTGGGAACAGATTTCGTCAAAAAGTTTATTTTGCCAGTTTTGTTGTCTATCTCAATAATGTATAGTAGTTTTATAACATAAATTGACAGATCCATGATGACTGCCATGTTTCGTTGAGTGAGGTATGTAGGTAACATTCGTTCAGAGGAGCCTTGGGGCAATACTGCTTATTATTACACAGTGCGGCCAAAAAAAGTACGGCACACATTTCTAGGCACAACTCGAATACGGCCCAGGTACGGCCCACAATTCTAGGCACAGCACGAATACGGCCCAGGTACGGCCCACAATTCTAGGCACAGCATGGATACGGCGCAGGTACGGCACACAATTCTAGGTATAGTACGGGTACGGCGCAGGTACAGCACCCAACTCTAGGTACGGCACGGGTGCACCACAGGTAGGGCACACCAGTCCGGGCTGCCATATTTCAATACCGTGGGCTGCCCATAAGTAAAAGATATGGACCGGCCATATTTCAAGAGAACTCAGAGCGTGTGGGCCAGGAGACGTATGGGCCCCCTGAGGGAGAGTTTTGTCACCTCCAAGCAACAAAGGCGTGACCTGAACTTTGCCTTCGCCAATTTTGGAGAAAATGAACGCGAACAAAATGGTTTCGGCGTTTGAACCGACGAAAATAAACATTTTTCTTTCCTCAGCTTGACCATTGGGTGTGTGCTTAACACAAATCTACTGCGTTTGTTCTTTAGAATACACATGTGCTGGGAAAAGTGTTTTTTCGGCTATTTTGTTACGGAAGTCTAGCATTTTGTAATGAGATCCTATTTTAGTTTTTTTTATTTGTGATCAGACATCAATAAATGAAAATACTCAACGTTAAACGGAGGTTAAACGGAATGCTCGTTTTGAAAAGAAATTCCTTGAAAACACGTGAGAAAACGAGTAGGCCTAGTCAACGTCACCCTCCCCTTGCCAGAACTACATAACAGATGAAATCAATCAATAAGTGAAATGCTTCAGATTAACGAATAAAGACTTTTTACATTTAACTGGAGTAGCCAAAGTGTCTACTGGAACTATGTTCTCAATCTACACTACATATAATAAAAGGGATGTGTAGAGAGTCTGCTGAACGAACGAATGATGCTTATAGAAAAGACGGAAGAGAGTATCACACAGAGTGTGTCAGGAAGAGAAGAGGTGAAACGGAAAAGGATAGATAGGGTACTGATGAAGATGCGTTTTGCGCATATGATGCTAGTGTCGGAGGGTTTTTTGTAAGTAGTTTGAGGGTGGTGAAATGTCTGTTGTCCGCGGAAGCCAGCCTGCAGTGTGTGATGAGCGTATCTGTGATACAAGCTTCATCAACTCCACAATTTCCAGGGTAATTATCCCTCAGATTCGAGTAGGAATGAATATCACGAGAATTCTTAGGAAATGGGAACGTGTGTCATGTGATTTGTAGAACATTATTATACATTTTTGACGGGCCGTGTGCTCTCGGCCTCATCACCTCGCGGGATATTGAATTTTTTTTAATTTTTACTGCTTTTCTTTCAATTCGCCTTCTTCCTTCTTTCAAATAAAAGAGGTTGGCCTAGTACTTCATAAAAATTTGTAGACCCCTCCACTCAAGTACCAAAAGAAATAGCTCTCGTCCTCGAGCACACAGAACACACTTCTGGTGAGTAAGAGCTGAAAATGCTTTCTCGCACTCGTCAGGGCATGCTCCTCAGTAATGAGGCGAAATATGAAATACAACGAAATTATAACCTACGAAATAATCGATTTCGGTCAAAGTCAGGCGACGCTACGTGCAGTTATCACTCGACAACAAGGAGCGGCTGCGATGGTTGTGTGGGCCACGGTAACGGTGTGATGACATCACAAAATTCAGGTTACAAAATTAGAAATTTGCCGCGATGTTAGGAAGTTCTCACTTTGTGGAACATTGTAAGTATAGAGCGCTAGAAGTTTAGGATTCTGTGGGTACATATCTGGTGTCGCTCATTCCTAATTCGTGAAGTTTAAACACTGAAAAGGCACAACTTTGGTAAATTAAAATTAGCAGCGTGCGCTCGCAGTTGCTTTTAAGTAGCAAAAGATAAGGTACTCATCTTGACGATTTTACAGCAACCATTGGAGAAACTGATCGCTCTTCAAGCAAACAATGCTCTACAAAAAAAGTGTGATAAAATACAAAAACCGAGCAGGGAATTGACAATTAAAAAACAAGAAAGGTAAATTTCCAACCGGATGATTAAGCAGCCAAAGCACAGTTAAACGTTTATAAAAAAAACTGCTATCTGCAGCATTCAAACATCTCTTTTCGATCCTAGGCAAGAGAGTCCTGAACATTTCACTGTACGAGAGGAAGATGTAGGCCTGCATATCGAAACATCACAGGATAGCGAGCCGGGGAAAACAAGGAAGATGAGGTTATAGCACGCATTTCGCCGGCATTTGAACACATTGTGAGTTGGCGAGACATTGCGCTGCAGCTGCACACACGCTACAGCTGCACACACGCTACAGCTGCACACGCGCTGCAGCTGCACACACGCTGCATCTGCACACACGCTACAGCTGCACACACGCAACAGCTGCACACACGCAACAGCTGCACACACGCTACAGCTGCACACACGCTACAGCTGCACATACGCTACAGCTGCACGCACGCTACAGCTGCACACACACTGCAGCTGCACACACGCTACAGCTGCGTTCCCTGTATCTGCACACACGCTCAGCTGCACACACGCTACAGCTGCACACACGCTACAGCTGCACACACGCTGCAGCTGCATGTACGCTACAGCTGCACACACGCTACAGCTGCACACACGCTACAGCTGCACACACGCACTGCAGCTGCACACACGCTTCAGCTGCACACACGCACTGCAGCTGCGTACACGCTACAGCTGCACACACGCTGCAGCTGCCCACACGCTACAGCTGCACACGCACTGCAGCTGCGTACACGCTACAGCTGCGTACTCTGCAGCTGCACACACGCTGCAGCTAGCTGCGTACCCTGCAGCCGCACACACGCTGCAGCTGCGTACCCTGCAGTTGCACACACGCTGCAGCTAGCTGCGTACCCTGCAGCCGCACACACGCTGCAGCTGCCCACACGCTACAGCTGCACACGCACTGCAGCTGTGTACCCTGCAGCTGCACACACGCTGCATCTGCGTACCCTGCTCTGCACACACGCTGCAGCTGCACACACAATGCAGCTGCCCGCACGCTACAGCTGCGTACACGCTACAGCTGCATACACACTGCAGCTGCGTTCACTCTACAGCTGCACACACACTGCAGCTGCGGACACGCTATAGCTGCACACACGCTGCAGGCCATGAGGGGCCATTAGGGACCACTGCACACTCCGCTCCTCGACTGCACAACCTTCATGGTGCTGCAGGCGGTGTGTGAACAATGTTGGAGCGCCAGAAGGAGTAAGGAACTGAAACATCCTGGAACCTTCCGTGATAGAAATTTAGGCCAGAAGAGTCTAAGTTTAAAATATGAAAGAATAATGAAGCTGCATTTCACCAGAAAATCATCCGAAATAACCGGAATTCACCATGGTTATAAAATGCTCTCACATGAAGAACGTTGCGTGCAGTTGGTGTTATAAAAGTCACTCTGCACCATGTGTCCTCCCGTCGAATCCTTTATGTCGAATCGATCTGTTGAACGACATTGTTAAGCCCAAGACATATTAAATTTTACAATTCCTTAATGCGTTGCTCCATTAAGGGTTCTATAATTCTGTGCGCTGCTGGATAAAGGGTGACAAAATGTTTAAGGATATAGGGCCCTATAATTTGTTACATTAAATAATAACACTCCCCAGATTCTCTGTGGATGTGTGTGCGTATGGCTTCAGAGACAGTCAATAATGTAGCGAATTTAGTTCTCTTAATGTTTACATTTGCACTTTGGAAACTAATCTTTTGTGCGTGGTCGTTATTTACCCATATCGGTCACACCTATTACTTTGTCCGCTAGCCTCCCTCTGTGCATCTTTTCATTTCCCCTTCGCTATTCCTCTATCATTCTTGGGAGGTTAAAATTCCTCCTTCTAGATCTGTAACACATCACCGAAGTTTGAAGGAATCCAAAACTCACCACAGAAAGAGGAAGTTACCTCCAACAAAATTAACCGTGACTCATGCAGATCGTTTTCCAATCGTCCTCACAGGCTTATCGTTTCGAATGGGACACACAGTGACTATAATCCTGAAATATTCACTTGATTGCATTCTGATTTGTTAGGTTGTTGTCGTATTTCTTTTTCTGTAATAAATACAAGCTACAAACTTGTGCGTCTTCTCAAGATCTTAACATCTTGGTGCTCCAAAAGGGTCAGTCTATCAACACACTCTCATGCTTACATAATTGTTAAATTGAGCAAGCATTTATGCAAACTATGTATCGTCAGCATGGAACAGGAAATTAACATTACTTTTTCCACCCTTTAGACTAACAAAAAGTATTAGTTAATTCGCAATGAAATTTGGGGTTGTTACCTCTCACGTACAAAATAATAGAAACACCCAACATTTTGCCTTCATAAGCTTTGAATATGTTTTAAACAATCAAACAGTGACTGATTTTAACGTTTTTCAGTTATTATTTGTGTTATTTGATGTGTTTTTTGAAAATGACTGTTTTTTACATATATTTAAAAAACGTTGGTTATTATTTATAAAAATGGCACACCTCTCGGGCTTATGAGAGGTAATACATTCACATTTGGGTATTTAGAGAGTAGGCCTTCACGTTTACATATTTAATTGAAAGTAGTGTCGAATTTCGTTTTGCAAACTTTTCATTTAATATCTCTACGTTCCTAAAAATAGAGATATTCCCTACATTTAAACGTTCAAAAAGATTACTTATAATCAAATTTGAATTTGATTATAACTATTATAATCAATTTATAATTTTAATTCAAAAATTATAATTTTTGACGCATTTTGGAGGTCGTCGATAATTTTCGAATACCAAGTTTGGACCTTGAATTACGAAAGTGCAGTCGGTGTGGTTTTTTCGGACAAATAATTGAACCTGCATAATTAGTTGTTTCATCTTCAGTTCGCCTCTCCTTTTTTTCTTTCAGTTGAGGAATGGAACTCTGGCCGGAGGTGTTGATGCATGACAACGCTTGATTTTGCCTAGCCCTTCATCAAGGTTTGCTGTTAGTAGGTCTAACATCTGCGTCTCGCGGTGCCGCCCTCGACCATTGCTCCCACTCATAGGAGCTGGCCGTATCTGAAAGTTGAATTAATCATGTCTGTTAGCGACCCAAGCGTACTTCGTCTGTTCCCTTGGACAGCGGTCTCTGGCACCTGCTAATGTTTTACGTCCACGATATTCACGGTACTCTGTTAACTATCCATAACTTTTAACCATGGAGAAAATTAAGTGGCTTTTAATTAAAAATAACCATCTAGAGATTAATTAAAACCCTAAGCAGTTGATGTTTAACTACGTTATATTGCTTTTGAAAATAGCCTGAATACATCTGAAAATAGGATTGACCTTGCTTATGTTATTCTAATCCTTTTGGAAATCGGTTGTATGGGAATTAATTCCCATAATATTTCTTCTTTAATAATAGGGTAAAATTTGAAGCAAATGCATCATTCTGCCATAACGAAAGTTGAGAATAACACTAAAGTGAAATCCAACATCTAATGTTGTTTCAGTAGAGCGACTAATTTACATAGTGCATGTTCAAGTGCACGGTAAATATCATCGGAATGAAGATCAAGTTATATTCATCTCAAATAAAGTAATGTCAACAGTTTTCTAAAACAAAGTGAGTTTCAAATAATTCGATAATTTATTGCAACGCAAATATTTTGAATTAATATTTGAACATCAGATTAATTGAAGCAAAATCTCATCGTAAATTAGGCCACTTATCGATTAATTAATTAATTATTTATATTTTCCCCGGTTTCCAGTAAATGAAACTCTTCTGCTGCAGGAATAGTTTCCATTCAATAAAATTTGCAAGCGTCACAGCTTGCAGAAGCTAGAGAAAGTGCTAACCATTTACAAGGGCATTGCTGAAGATGAAAACAGTACTTGTGTCATTATTGATCAGTTCGCATTCCCCACGCAGTGTCAAGTAATTAAACACCAAAAAACACACAATAAAACGAACACGATAATAGAGGAATAATAATTGTCTACCACAGAGCGATTTTGCAAATAGAAAAAAGTAATCAAAATCATCGGTTTCTCAGTGTTTGACGTACCTGTGCAATCTTATATGCTCGCCCCTCACAGAACACAACTGTTCAACGCGGAGGTAACCCAAGTGGCAATTTCGGGACATTTTCTATTAGATTAAATAAACATTTTACCATGATTAAAAACCAATCTTGAAAGATTATGACCAATTGACAAAATGCTGCGATACCCGCATGCGAATTTGTAGCGTGTCAAAGAAAGGGCGGAAATGTTTTAGCTACCAGAGAACGCATTAAATTTATTTTCTCAATTAGTGAATTTCGAAATGTTTGTATAACATTTCACAAAGAAAATGGCAAAAGTTTTTTTGTTCGGGCATGTTTTTCGCTGAACGAAATTAAAAAACGAACTACGTACTATTTTGAACATTCAGTTCTATCATACCCGACAGTAGAAATTCTACTTCGCCATTCAAGACTTCAAAAACTTAAATTCTTAATTCTTAGTTGTGGAAAATAAGCGATAATTCCTTCAGAGATATGTTCTGTAACACCAATTTGCTCAGTCGTTTGCACTGTCAAAATCGTATGAATTTACCGGAAAGTTTGTTCATTTCCAAGTTATTAAATATAATAGCATTTGGTCCTAGCATACCTAGAACGTTCCTCTTTTGTTTTGTAAGGATTTTTTCTGCAATCCTTTTCAGCTGTCTCAACACAGTACCCGTTAATTGACCCTCGTAGTTCAGGTCTGTGGTTCTCTTCCCCATCTCCCCCCCGCACCAGAGGGCCCCAGAGCTCGGAAGTTGTCCCCGTTCCATGGCCCAGCTCGTCCGCCTGACAAGCTAGGCGAGGTCTGGAGGCTGCGTGGCGCGCTCTCAGCGCCTCGCAGGCCTGCAATCTGATCTGCAAATAAAATCCCACAAAATCGAATAAAGATACTTGCATAAAAAACAAATAATATTTGTTCATATTCATGCAGGTGGGTGAGGCTAGAAAACTCGTTGAAAACCTGTCAGAACCTAAAAAGATGAATTACCCAGAAAAAATTAAAGTTGAATTTACGTTTACGTACGAAGATGCAGAGCATGAGGAATGTCGGAGACAGCATTGTTTAAAATCGTAGCCGTTGAATTCAAATAGAAAATCGCAGTGAATGAAATACTTACGATTTGTTCTGAAGACTTGAAAATAGAAACAAAAATAAAACACGGTTTTATTTTATGCTCCTCGTGTGTATCCGAGTGAACAGAAATGAGAAATTTAAATCACATAGCACCTGAAAAAATATTTGAATGAAGTTAAAATTTATCAAAATCCTTTGGTAACATCACAAATGATCCTAGCAATGTTATGCTAATATACTTATACATTCAAAAATCATTTTTAAAAAAGCTGTAATAGCTCATTGCAAATCACTCTTGTATACAACTTCAAGTTCAAGATCTAAAATTTGACTCTCCAAATGACTGTTTTAAAAAGTTTTGGCAATGTGCAAGTATAAGACTGAAGTCGCACTGAAATGAGAATGTATTTTTTAAATGCAAGACTGGAGTGCAAAAGCCCGTCGCACCGAGGAATGAATCCGTTTATCACAAGTCCCAGTTGGGAAGTAAGGTGCAGTAGTGGGCGGTGGTGGTGCAGTATATAGTAGACCCGTGCTCCGGTTTAGCTTGAGACCACTTGTGACAAACATCGGTCAGCTGCACAAGGTGTCAGTTGCGAAAATAAAAATGAGAGAAAATGTACATTTTAGAGATAGAATCATTCGAAAATATCATACATTTTTATTCGAAATATTGAATTAATTGAAAATATTGAGTGATGAATCTGCAAATTTAAAAAAATCAAAGTGTTCGAAAATGTAAATTTTCAATCTGGTATTGAAGACCTTGTGTCTGCCTGTGTAAATGTAGGTAAAATTATTTTTTTCTGCATGGTGATTATTCACGGTATACGACGTAAGATTTGCAAAAAAACGCTGGTACTCTAGTATTTTATTAATGAAATTAGTAAAGCTTTTTATTTTAATCACCCATTTAACTACCACGAATATCATTGACCATTTCACGAGATATCCTGAATGGCGTATAGTGGAAATGATACGCGTTAAAACAAATGAGGGTGAAATTCTGAGAAAATATAGACAACTAAACCCCCTTTTTGCACTGAATGTTCGTTCAGAACGAATTTTCTCGCTTTTTCTCGCTTTGAATTGCTACTTATGACTACTCATTCACTGTTTTTCGCTTGTTGTAGAATTTTGATAGAGACACAGAAAAACACAAGTTTTTTGGTTCTAGTGAAGGTCCGATGGTAAAGGTGTCCCTGAACTGGAACGTGTTCGAAGTTGAGTGCGTTGAGTAGGTATGCGACTGATACATGAGTACGTCAGCATTCATTGAAATGAGTACACGGCATTTGCTCATCTTAAGTTTGATGATCTTACTGCTCAACAAACGTTTAGTTGCGGGATTTGTTTACAACCCAACCATGCAAACTCAGCCATCAATGTTCAATGTTTAGCTCTTTTTCAACAGGGAACAACTTACCTGAATTTGCACTTGCCACTCATTCACAGAGCCTCAAAAGTTATCGAGTTTCTTCAAGTTAATGATGCTGCACAGTAAGCACACGTTCGCATTCTCTATCTATTGATGGCTTGCGAAGCTGCAGATTTAACGACTCTGAACAAATGCATTACAAAAAATTAAACAAAATGTAATGGTTTTTCTTAGACAGCTTTTGTCTCGACAGTTTAGATAACCATTTGAACAGCTTTTTCCTCACGTTTATTACCAGTGAATCAACAGAACTAATGACCTCTAACAAAGAAAGGGACTATGCAAGTGCGCACTGTTATTGGTTCATATGATAATGCATATGAGGCGCTAAGAATTGCAAATGCATCCTGTCTCTCCCATACTAACGTTCTGGTGCGAAATTGCACCAACATTTTAAGACACATCCAAATCTTCAGGTCCGAAATTAGCAATATCACGCGCTGCTCAAACTCGTTATGTTGAAAGATAATGGTTTCTATAATAGGTTAAATTATAGCACTTTCCTGATTCCGCAATGGTGTGCATGAGTATGGCTTCAGAGACGGTCATTAATGTAACGCGCTATTTCACTAAACGTTTACAATTGCACTGCTAATATTTGAACTTTGCTTTCACGCAATTTTTGATCGCTTATATGTTGTTTTTTCTTTTGTATTTTTCTTACAGTAACATTTTTTAATTTTTTATGTGTTTTCGTTATATACCCACATCGGTCACACCTATTACTTTGTCTATTGGCCTCCCTCTGTACAGCTTTTCATTACCCCTTCGCTATTCCTCAATCATTTTTGGGAAGTTTAAATTCCTCTTTCTAGATCTGTCGACTCTTCATACCTCAAGTCCCGTAACAACTGAAACATGAATAAACCATTGATTTTTGTTAACCGAAAGATCAAATTCAACTTGGAGAATCTGAGAGCGTCTTTCTAGGAGAATTATCATTACCCTAGGCTAGAAAGCATTTTAAAAACGCGAATGGTCATTTCAGATAAACGCCTCCCTTTTTCATCGACAATGAAAACACAAAAGGAGCTCACATCCAATGTTCCTCGCTTCATTTGAAAAGAAAATTGGCCTTTTTCATCACCAGATCTGAATCCTCTCAGCTGATGCGTCTACTACATCTTAGAGAAGAGATGCCAGGAACACATAACCGAAGTTTGTACGATTCCACAACTCACCATAGAAAGAAGAAGTAACCTCAAACAAAATTAGCCGTGACTTATGAAGATCGTTTTCCTATCGTCCTCAAAGGCTTATCGAATCGAATGGTACACACAGTGAAAATAATCCTGAAATATTCACTTGATCGCATTCTGATTTGTTACGTTGTACACATGTTTTTTTTTCGATAATGAATGCAGGCAGGTAACTTGTGCGGCTTGTGAAGATCTCAACATCTTGGCGCTTCAAAAGGGTCAGTCTATCAACACATTCTCATCCTACATATTTTTGTTCCAGTTCAACACGTGTTAAAATACGAAAATAATCACTTATCATCTTTACTCAGAGAACACTCAATTTTTAAAATTCTAAATCAGGCAGTATCTATAAACGCAACGTTTCGATGTTACTAACATCGTCATCAGGCTGCAAATTACAAAAGAAACACTTGGTCACATTGGTAAAAACTATGTTAATACAAAACTTAAACTAAATCAGACTGGATAAAAATATAGGAAATCACATTGCGAGAAGACTAGATAAGGTGAATT
Source organism: Platorchestia sp. MABIK (assembly GCA_014220935.1). Taxonomy (NCBI): domain Eukaryota; kingdom Metazoa; phylum Arthropoda; class Malacostraca; order Amphipoda; family Talitridae; genus Platorchestia; species Platorchestia sp. MABIK. The sequence goes on along the minus strand of JACJUY010001460.1, from coordinate 60,764 downwards.
TTGTACAACATTGAAACTATAGCTGACTAGCAGTGTTGGGCAGTTGCGCCGCAACAAGTTGCGGCCGCAATTGCGATCGCAACTTTTTCTGTTACGGTTGCGGTTGCGCCGCAACAATTTTTGGAAAGTTGCGAATTTGTTGCGATCGCAACAATTTTCGACGTGTCAGGCCGCAACTCGCAACCGCAACATCACGAGTTTTATTTTTAAAATAACTTCAATAAAGTTTAATACGCGTTTCATTCTCGTTTGAAACTAAACCGTACTGTTTAGTACGCTTTAGGCAACTGTTTATTATTAGCATTAGGCGATACAGTGATACACATTCACTTTGCATACAGTATATAAGTATATTTAATGTAACTCATTATATAACATATGTTATTAGGAATGATGTGAGTTGTAAGTGTAAAATTACGTGTTATACGGCAAATTTACATAGCTAGATGTTGCGATTTGCCTATGTACTTCACAACGACGATTTTATCTTGGCGTCCTTTCTGCCACCACATTTTAAGCTAAAATGGCTAAACGAAGTAAAAAGAGTGGAGGTAATAACAGAAAAACTAATCGCCCATCTTGATAACAGATCGGAAAATGGTATTTTAACTGAGGAGAGCAGTGCCGAGGACGTAGATGACGAAGATGACTTCTTCAAGGTCGTAATGATATCGGATAAAAAAAAACGAAGGAAATTTCGTTGAAACAAGTCAATGATTGGCTGAAATAGGCAGTAATCAGCAAAACTAGCCCCCCTGATGTTCACTGAGCAATGTTTCCTTCAAGTGAATTTTTCGCTTCGTTCATCCAATTTAACACGCCAATACCATCGAGCGCCGCGGTCGAACGACTGTTCTCCTTACGCAAAGAAATTTTTGAGACCACGACGTGCTCGGCTTTCAGATAAATATTTTGACATGTTAACAGTTTTGAAAGGCAACGTTGATCGTCATTACAGTGCATTGACATTGTCACATTGAGATCATGAACCAGTATTAAATCGTAACAGAGGAACAACAAAAAGCAGAGGAATATCATATATTACAGGAACATATGCATGGTTTTTCTTTATGCGTCATTTAGGCTGTACAAATGTTCTGCACTTTTCTGTTTTCTAATTTTTTGTTATATATATGGAACTCCTATGAAAATATAGCTACTAGCTAGGAAAATTTTCAATACCATTATTAGAAAATGGAATTCGTTTTATTGTTCATGCCATGTTCTCAAATGAAACGTTTCTTACTTTCTCATTTTTTTGCAATAAATATATACGGAACTCCTATGAAAATATAGCTACTAGCTAGGTACCTTTTCAACCTTATTATTATTAAAAAATAGAATTCATTTCATTCTTCATGCTATATGTACAAATGAAATGTTTCTTTCAGTACGTTGATATTTCATTAAATTCTAGTCCACACATTTACTCGATCTATTCATTTTTTTAGTAAAACAATGCACTATTTTTGAATATCTTAACATTAGTTGTATTCATAGCAACATATATGTAAAATATATTGAGCAATGTTTAATTAAAATTATATTTAATAATTAAAAAGTTGCGGTTGCGAGTTGCGGTTGCGATCGCAACTTTTTTTGTGGTGTTGCGGTTGTGGTTGCGCCGCAACATTTTAAAAGTTGCGGGCCCAACACTGCTGACTAGTTATTATTGCACGCTAGATATTCATATGTTATCGGCACCAGAGATAGAGGCAAAATAGACGAACGGAGGTTACAAACGTCTAAGTCACAGTCCGACTGAACAATTTTAGAGCAAAAAAATCATTTGTATTTTCGTTGAGGCAAGGTTTAAGCTTGTGAATGTGCAGTGCTTCTATTATTTGAATATGCTCTTTTTTCATAACTTAATACAAGATTTTTGTATATGAGTACAGATCTTCATTTGAGGGTTTCCAGCTATGATTGATGCGGAAATGATTAAAAATAAAGCCTTGATATTTGTGTGCAGTTAATCTTTGTTTAAGCGTCATCCTAGTCATGCCAATGTAACACTTATCGAGAGACTTACATTCTCTCCTGTTACACTCGAACTGAAATATCACATTGGCTCTGTCTAGGTCGCTGACTCGTGATCGGGAAATATTGTTTCTTACTAGAAGATTACTGATTTTGAGATTTTTATGAAACACACGCACTTTAATTGCCCTCTCTGGGTCTGTGGGTTTCACGAAAGTTTGACAACATTTTTAAAAACACGTTCGTCAATTTTGTTTTTGTTATGCATCTGATTTTCATAAAATATATCTATATTCCGCTGATTAGGTCTCGGATTATGGTCTCTATTCAAAATTCGGTTGACAAACTTACCTATAGTTTTATCAATAAGAGTATTGGGGAAATAGTTATTAACCAGGAACCGTTTGACTCGAAGCATTTCTGAATGGAAACTAACCCAGGTGCTGCACGCTCTATAAGCTCTATTAACCAAGGTATGAATGACTCCTTCTTTATACACTTGCAGTGCATCACAATCGTGGTTTATGGTTTCACCAGCATGCGAGGGCTTAACATACACTGATCTCACAAATGCACCCTGCGAAGCTTCAACTAAAACATCAAGAAATGGCAGCTTCCCGCTTACACTCAGCTCGTACGTGAAATGCAACACCGAATTATTAGTCATGAAATTCCTCAACATCTCCAACTGCTCTACGGTCTCAATTTCAACAAAAATGTCGTCCACGTATCTGGCGTACAAAATCGGCTTAACCTGTTTAGAGTTCAAGACCAGGTTTTCAACGCGAGACATGTAAAAGTTAGCAAATGTAGGCCCTAAAGGGGAACCCATGGCCACTCCATCAACCTTACGAAACAAACTACCATCAATACGTCGAAAAGGAACTTCAGTAGTACAGATAGTAAGGAGTTGTTTTAAAATATGCCGAGGTAACAAATTAGGAGGATGTAGTTTTAGTTTTGCATTGACATAGTTTTTACCAATGTGACTAAGTGTTTCTTTTGTAATTTGCAGCCTGATGATGATGTCCGTAACATCGAAACGTTGCGTTTATAGATACTGACTGATTTAGAATTTTAACAATTCAGTGTTCTCTGAGCAAAGATGACAAGTGATTATCTTCGTATTTTAACACGTGTTGAACTGGAACATACACATTTTATTAAATTGAGCAAGAATTCATGTAAAATTCATGGTAAGCATGAAAAAGAAAATGAACATTACTTTTTTGACCCTTCAGTATTATTAAAAAAGCATTATTTAACACGCATTTAAATTTGGCTTTGTTACCGTACACATACAGCCAGGGGGGCAAAATTATACAACACGTAAATTAAATCGCCAGAATCTACATTTCGAAGCCACGTACAATTTCAAAAATTGGGCTACATATAAACAATAGGATAAAACACTTAATAGAACATTTAAAACCAACAAATATATTACAGAAAAAAATAAAGGAACTTTTATAACAAGTACGCGAGCAAATTTAACCATACCCGCCTTTTTTCTCGATATTAGACTTTAAAATTATTGTAGGATAATTCCTGAATGTACTAATATATTCTACTATTTGGCAACCTAACTTTCGTCTGCATTCATTCCTAATAACGTGTCATCGGTACAGTAGCTCACAATCTGAAACGTCGTAAACGTGAGTAAGAACAGGGACATTTGCCAAGACTTTCGCGAACGTATTGTGGAGCTCCATAATGAAGGTTTGAGATATTGGAAGATATGTGCACAACCGTGTGTTCCTATAGCCTTTGAATTATTGGAAGAGCAACTCCTACATTCAGCTCGTTTGTTAAAATTGAAATGTCGATGGACCTTCCGATAAGAAAACGATCCAAAGCATACTACAAACAAAACCAAGGAATGGATGAAAATGAAGATGATAACCATTTTAGAATGGCCAAGTCAATCAACGGATATGAATCGGATCAAAAACTTGTGGAGAGAATTCAAATTGAATTTCAGAAGAGTTGTCCCAAAAACATCACTGTACTCAAAGAAATTTACATTGAAGAATGGAATAAGATTACACCCGAAACTTGTAAAAGGCTGACAGTGAACTACTCTAAACGTCTTGAGGCCATAATTAATAATTACGGCTAGGCACCGAAGTAATAACGTATGTGTATCTTGAAATTTATTGTAAACTTTTGCTCACGTATTTTTTATTCATATTCGTATTTTGCTTTCCTATTAAATATTAGTGGGTTTTAGATACTCGTATGTTATTAACTTTTTATACTATTGTTTATATTTAGACCAATTTCAGTAATTATTGTAAGTAGTCTAGAAATGTGAAATCAGGCGATTTCGTCAACGTATTGTTTTACTTTGCCCTCACTGTATGGGAGGTTATACATTCACATTTGTGTACGTAGAGAACAGACTTTAATTAGAAGCAGGGCCATATTTCGTTGTTACACACTTTTCATTTAATATCTCAGAGTTTCTAAAAATTCAGCAAGTCTCTACGTTAAAGTACAAAAAGATTACTTATAATCAAGTTATAACGACAAGGTTTTTGACTCATTTTAGAACTCGCCCTCAACTTTCGAATGCCAAGCATGCACCTTGAATTACGAAGGTGCTGTCGGTGTGGCTGCATGCATCTGAGGCTCAGCAGGAAGATCGCAGGACACGCGCGCCTTCTGGGAAGTACGGTCGATGTTAACCCTTCAACGTCCGCATTTTGTACTCATATTAGCGTCATCAAAACCCTCGTCACTGAACTGGCACCAGCATCATGTAGTCACCGACATCACAACGAGGAAGTGACCGCCACTTCACAATAAAATTTGAAGAACACATTCGGGGACAAATTTCAAAAGAATAAAATATATCAGAGCTTTTAGTGAAAGTGGATTTTCAAATTCACTTTCATCAAAGTGGATTTTCAAATTCACACAAAGGTTTAAAAGAGCTTGAGGCATCGTTGGATGCTGGTGCTTCGATTGTTTCTGTAGTGGCTGCGAAGTTTTGAAGTAATACATATAATAATAAAATTTCATTGCTAGTAGGACACTCATACCTTACCACACGAAACATCTGAATTTGCGTGTCAGAAACCTGTTCGTTCACCGTCTCTTTAATTAGTGTTAGCATATAAACTTTCACATGTTGGCACCAACAAGGCATCTGTTCTCATTAGAGGTCATTAACTCTGTTGATTCACAAACAACCAACACACGTGTTGAAGATATACAAATTTCGATTTATTTTTCGTCGGATCCTTCATGAAATGCTTCGCAAAGATTTGGGATTTAAGAGTCTTTAGTTTTCGTGTAGCATTAGTTTATAGCCATCACTTGTGTTGGTTTGTGGGTCGTGCAGCATGGGAACTTGTGTTCCATGAGCGCTCATTGAAATTATTGGGTAACAAAAAAGGGCATTCTGAACAAATGGTTGTGTATATTCGTGTTCAGAAAATCGATAAGCCCACTGGGAAGCACAGAGAAATCGACAGGAAAAGAAAGAAAGAAGATCAATAGAATTATTTCCCCGGGAGAGAAACTTACACGAAGCCCAACATTAAATACTTTCGTTAGAGTCAAAAGAGTCAAAATTATATTTTAAGTGGCAAGTTTCAGCCACCAAGACTTGCAGTACAGAGATTTAGCAATGACACACATTAATCACACAGCTCTCACGAATAAATGTAGAAAATTTTGCTTCAATTTTTACTTTATTATACATTTTGCGCATTCAAATTTCGCTCGCGATTTTATATTGCGATTACTACAAGCTTAATGGGGAAATTCCCGTAACAAATGTGAGTATATTCATGACTCAACTCTCACTTCTCAAATTTAAACTATCTTAAGCTTACAGAAAAACCTTGAATTCTTGCAATCTAAATTCACACCCGTTCAGAGGATAAAGAAATTTACATTGAATTGGTTTCAACTTTCCTAATGAATTGATTTTCTATGTTTTGCATTTTTCCTAATGTGTGTGAATTATGAAATTGCTTAGTTCATTTTTGTTCCACGGGACGATTGTGAAACGACTAAGTTGTATCACACAATGCATCCCGACGTGACGAATAACGCACCCAATAATAGGATTTTATTTGCTACGATGAGCTGAAAGGCAATATAAGCTACCAGCGCATTAAATATGCACAAAAACAGTAAGCCGCTTAATTAGTGAATGCTGTTAAAAACTATGCAACACGGTGTACAACTTAGTGAATGTTGTCTTGAAGACTATGCAACACGGTCTACAACTCAGTGAATGTTGTCTTGAAGACTATGCAATAAGCTTTTCCACGATGCGATTTTTAAACAGGTCGAAATTATTAAATTTCTACAGACCAAAATTAGGTAGGGCACGTCTCAGGTATGAAGTAACTTATGATCGTACCGGGAACAGATAAATTTTACCTCCATTTTGATTTGCGATCGCATCAACCTAATTGAACCGCTAAAAACACGATCGATAATTAATATGAAATGTGTTAAGAAATGCTTAAACCGTTTAAATCACCTGAATACTTCAAAACTTATCCATGAAACGATTTGTTGATTCCGTACCCTCATTCACGCTCATGTTGAATGCGTGAGAAATAATTGCTTAGCGTAAATAATAGTCAGCAATATTTTATCATTGAACTAATCAATAGTAAAATATACTTTAATAAATTTACACCTTGTGCGTTCAAATTACTAGCAATTGAGAGAAGATGTGACGCGTAGAATTGCGACATTATCAACAATTTGATCAAAAAACCTGTCGCTAGATGAATACTACCACCAACATGTTAGTCTTGAAGATTTATGCAACTCATTAGCCCTAGAAGGAGTCTCATACCTTTGATTCCTCAAAAGCTTTTCTACTGCAGGCGTGAACTCATGACGTGTTGGAATACGTATCTATCGCATGGAAATAAGTTCTTTCTCCTCCATAACCTCGGCTGCTCATTACTCCAGAGGATGGTACATTGAGAACCTATGTACAACGGGTACCACGACGAGGACGTTGACGATGATATTGAACACATCGATGAGCTAAACTCCGATAACGTCATGTCGAACTCCAAGTTTAATATAATTTGAATTTTCATTCTCAAGGTTTGAAGAAGTAAGATATGTCCTCGCAAATAATAACGTGAGATTTGAAGCAAATTCTTCACTCTGTCATGACGAGAGCGGAAAATAACGCCCAAGTGAAGTCCATGAGCCAAGTATTGTGTCTATCGAAAAAAATTACTTTAGAACAGGTGTTGAAGTGCGACGTAAATATCAGCGGAAAAATGATAAAATTGTTTTCATCTTAAATAAAGTAAGGTCAACAAATTCCTAAATCAAAAGAAGTTTCAAATCCTTCGATAAACTTATTTCAACGTAAATATTTTCAACTCATATTTGAACATCAGATGAGTTGACCAAAACTATAATTGTGCGTAACGCAACTGAAGAAAATTCACCAAAGATAATTTTAAGGCTCAAGTAAATTCCTTCCATTCCCTCCCTTAATTTTAATAACTTTAACTTCCTTAATTGTTCCAAATTTAATTGTCAATTCAGAATTTCTGGCGCGGACCATTTCAATGTTTCTTAATTCATCCGAAGAATAATAAAAAGAAAAATTAGATGGCCGCGGCTGCTCTCGTCAGAGCACTTTAGGCGGCGCAAGGCAGACTTGGACCGGCAGCAGAGCTCTCACCACTCCAGAGTTCTGCTGGATCTCTTACAATTATTAACTCTGTGCCGAGCTTTGTTTGCAGCGTACGCCAGTGTAAATGGTGCGTAACATCTGTTGGACCGCACTGCTGATGATCTCTGCATCTTGCGATCATCTGTGAGCCACTACCAACTTAAGATCGGACCGTCGTAACGATCATCACACCTCTCTGATGGACCTGCGAGGTTACATGGCCGGCTCACTTATCTTCCTCTGCCTCCCCTGCGCTGCACTACTCTGCTCGTCCCATCTCCTCGCCTCTGGACGGCTGCAATGCACAACTGCTTATACGATGGTGAGACATAGTTGTGGTCAGAGACATTTCATTACTTGTCTGTCGAGCAGTCTGTGTTAGTCTCGTCAACCTTAATTATAAATAGGAATGAAACTAGCCTAACTGTTTACTAAATAAACTAAAATTACTCAATTACGCTATTGCGTGCTACGCTAGTCGGCCACCGTACTTTCTTAATTACCCAATTACTCAGCTATACCATTTGCATTAACCGCTAGTCGGTCAACGCCTAATCATAATTTAACATCTAAATTACTTTGAAACGTCAATTCTAATAATGTTTGTATTCTCTCCCGACAGCTGTGTCAGGCACTGGGGTTTCCGAGCCGCTGATGGGTACACTCCATCAGAGGATAAGGGGAGACCAGACTCCCCTTATCCTTTGTTACCCAAGATTAGGATTCGTCTGTGTTTTCATTTCATAATAAATTCATGTAAACTCTATTCGTTTCCGTCACCTCCTAAAGTGCCTGGTACTTTATTTGTCAGCAACTTAGAAATTGATGGTACAAACAATTTTCCATGGTTTTCAGTAAATGAAACTATTCAGCATCATGAATAGATTTTATTCAATAAAATTGCAAGCCTCATAGTTTGCAGAAGCTAGAGAAAATGCTAACCGTTTATATGGGTTTACCTGGAGATGAAAACAATACTTGTGTAATTGTTATTCTGTGCGCACAAACAACGCATTGTCAAGTAATTTAACGCCAGAAGACACACAATAGAAGGAATGTGAAAATAGGGGAAATAATAGTTGTCTTTCACAGAGCTATTTTGCAAATAGAAAAAAAATCATCAAAATCAACTGATTCTCAGCTGTTAACGAATGTGTGCAACCTGCAGAAACTATTGCCCCTCCCATAATGCAACTGTTCATTACGGAGGTAACCCAAGTAATTATTTACGGACATTTTTTATGAGATTTAAAAAACTACTTTAGACTTCAGCGTTTGGAAGGTTATTTCTAAGCGTCAAAATGCTGCGATACTCGCACGTGAATTTGCACCGGGTCAAAGTAAGAGTGGAAATGTTTTTGCTATCAGGCAAAGCATCAAATTTGTTCTCTCAATCAGTAAATTTCGAAATATTTGTAAAACAATTCACACAAAAAACGGCAAAAGCTCTTCTTCTTCGAGTTTGTTTTTGATCGTTAAATGAAAGTAAAAAAGAACTACGTTCTGTACTGAACATTCAGTTTTATCACACCCGAGAGCCGAATTTCTATTACCCCATTCAAGACTTCAAATACAGGACTTGAATTCCTAATTCTTAGTAGCGGAAAATAAGCTATTATTCTTTCAGAGATGTGTTCTGAAACACCGATTCGTGTAGTCATTTGCGCCCTCAAAAATCGAATGAAATTAGATGGTAGTTTTGCCATTTCCTAGTAAATTTTCATGCACTTCTGCCTAGCCCACCTTTCACATTCCTCATCTGTTTTGAAAGGAAGTTTTTGGCAATCCTTTTCATTCACATCAACACAGATCCCGTAAATACTACCTCGTGGTTCAGGTCTTTTATTCTCTTCCCCATCTCCCCCCGCACCAGAGGGTCCCAGAGCTCGGAAGTTGTCCCCGTTCCATGGCCCAGCTCGTCCGCCTGACAAGCTAGGCGATGTCTGGAGGCTGCGTGGCGCGCTCTCAGCGCCTCGCAGGCCTGCAATCTGAAAGTAAAATAGCACAAAAACAAATCAGGATGCTTGCATAGAAAATAAATCATATCCGTTTTTATTCATGCATATGAGTAAGGCTAAAAAAATTCCTTGAAAACTTTTCAAAACCTAAAAAGACCAACCACACAACAAAAAATTAAAGTAAAATTGAAATTTACGTACGAAGATGCAGAGCATGATGAACTTCGGAGACAGCATCTCTTATCAAATCTTAACCGTTGAATTGGGATAGAAGATCGCAATGAATGAAATACTTTCGATCTGTTTCAAAGTGGCTGAAAATAAAAAATGAATTAAACACGGATTTTTTCTATCGGACGATTTTTACTACGCCATTTACTGTATAAAATGAATGCCCCACTTGATCCCAACTACTTCAATAACTGCGCACGTTGCTCCTCAAATGTATCCGAGCGTACAGAAATGGAAATTTTGAATCACATAGTACCAGAAAATTGTTTTGAGCAAAGTTAAAATTCAGTTAAATCCTTGAGTAAAATCACAATTGATCACGCAACCTTATGCTAATGTGCTTAAAAATTTACAAATTATTAAAAATAGCTGTAATAGCTCATTTATTATCATCGTTGTATTCATGTGCTAGTTCAAGATCTAAAACTTGTCTATCCAAAAGACTGTCATTGTAACTTCGCAATTGGCAAGTGTAAGACTGAAAAAGCACTGGAGTAAGAAAGTCTTTTTTTAAATGCAAGACTGGAGTGCGAGAGCCCGTCGCACTGAGGAATGAATCCGTTCACCACAAGTCCCAGTTGGTAAATGAGGTGCGGCAGTCAGCGGTGGTGGCGCAATATATAGCAGACCCGTGCTCCGGTCTAGCCTTGAGACCGCTTGTGGCCAATATCGGTCATCTGCACAAGATGTTATTCATGAAAATAAAAATGAGAGAATATGTACATTTTTGATTTAGAATTATTCGAAAATATTATACATTTATATTCGAAATATTAAATTCGTATTCGCCGGTGTGTCAGCTCCTGAGCTGCCAAACCTTCCTGGTTTGGTTCTCCACAACCGCCGAGGGACAGTAATTGTGCTGATGGTGTACAATATTCATGACTTGACAAAACTAGTAAATTATATTGCACTGGTGTCCACATCCTTTCCTTCACTCGCCGTCATTTTCGAGAGGTTTGGACATTGTTCAAGTGAAAGATAATAATTTTGGTCTCTGCATATTCATGACGCTCGGGTGACGTTCAATCGTTGAGCCGTGTTTGTTATCTCGTACGAAAGTTGAAAAAGCGTGAGAAAATTTAAAGTTTTTTGGCTCGTTAATGTTTCTGTCATGAGATCTTTCACTATTTCAGGAGTTTGAACGTAATCCTGTGTTTTAGTCCTGTTTTGAATAAATTTTTACGTTCTTCGGATGACCTGAAGCGTAAGAGCCCCAAATGATAGTGGGATGCTTATCCTAAAGCAGGTGTGAAATGGGGGCACCTTCTGTTAATATGATGTGTCAATTATAGGAATGATTTAGCTTGTCCAATACAGAAAATATCATATAATAACTCTTAAAATATTCTGAGTTGTTTATTTTACACTACCCATCACTTTTTGTAGCAATTAAAGTTACGTATATAATGTAACTACTCCTATACGGTTGGGTGCCATTTCTTCAGGTGTAAAACTTAGAGTGCTTTACCCTCAGATGATCCCATTTCCCGTTTTTCTAACTAGAATTAGTTCTGAGCGTCACTAAAAAGTTCCGGTCTGTAACATGTTGAACTCCTGTATCACGAGATAGTCCGGCATACTTTTTAAAAAGAATTCAATAACGCACCATGATCATCATCTTTTTTAAAAAAGCTTTCTCGGGGAAGACGAAAGTTTTAAATCTTTGAGAATATTAAGCCACCGAAAATGAACTTTCTAAGTTGTTATCTATCATGCCGAAGAACATTCAAGACTATTACTGAATGACATCGAATTTTAAAATTAATTGTTCGATGAAGATTTGCTATTTCTTTGAAATTACTCTTCCACACCAAAGTGAGAGTCTGGGAAAACGTAACATGAAATAATTCTCGATTTTATATTCCATTTTGAAAAGCTACAAGTCTTGGAACTCAGATAACCTCTATTGCATTATTTATGTGAAGGCGGCATGTTCAATTTTTCTACGTTCCAAATGCATTTGTATTGCGCACCGTAGCTTGAGAACGGGGTTGTCGAATGAATTTGTTTCTGCGCTCTAGAACGTTTGGAGGAGCGTGACTGAATTCATTTGTAAGGGTTAACATATTAATTGCTACATCAGATGAATCACTCCGAGCAAGTACCTGCGCGTTCTCTTCCCTCATTAGACGTCATTAAATCTGTTGATTCACAAATAACTAACGCTCGTGAATAAGTGATCCAAACGAACCAAATTGATTTCTAAAATTGATATCGCATCGGGTCTGTTCCACAGTAGTTTCTCAATTTCAAACTCTTTTTCTTTGACCGTGTCTCTACAGCGAATTTGTTCATAGCCATTAAACTAGTTGTTTTCCGAGTCGTCAAGAGATATAAGATGGAAACGCTCATTAATTTCCAGCATCGTTAACTGAAGAAGGTCAATGACTAATGAAGTTCGCATTGTACAGTTTCATCGCAAACAAATTAAGTAGATAGAAAATTGTTTGGCAGCGACCTCCTCGAATGTGTGATGAAAGATACCCTGTACAATTAGTTCCGACTAACTCATTTAGTGGCCGCACGCCTGCTCAATACACCCTTCAACTTCTATTACGCTCCAGCTCATGCACTGCTGGATATTTATTTATTTTGTGGCTTTAATTATTGCTATAGATTCTTTAAAATTCTTCACGATGATTTCTCCATATATACTTGAAATTCTTGGATTTTCATTTTTGGACCTTGATAAATTCTTCCATGATAAACCTTAAAACACAAATTGGGATTTTTTTTGCAGGTATCGTACTGCGCAATGTGTTGTTTTCTTTGAAAAAAATTTATTGCGCTCTTCGCCTCGTCTCCACGAAAATGAACGGAACAGTCATGGGACTGATCATTTTCTTCGGAATTCCTTGCTTTCAGGCGTCATACTTCATTGCATAAAACGTACCCGACCTTCACCGTAAGTGAAAAGTTACTCACAATTACTCCTATAATTATTTTTTCCAATCAACAGCTGCCATCAAACATTGGCAAGGTTACCTATTGTGTCTCATTGGACCTGTTCAATATTTTCTTATTAACAGCGTACTCGACAAAAGTATTTAACTACGGATATATTAACTATGCACATCCTAAATAACTCGCTAGGAGGGAAGTTGGATTTGTTGTTACTCGTCAGACCTGTTATATAACGCCTAGGCATTCGTACGGTATTTGGTCATTTTCACTAAATTTGCGGGCTTACTAATTATGAAACGATGCATCAAAAGGCTTGTGTTTTGTCCGTAACTCCATCAAAGGAATTTTAAAACATGCAAATAGCATTGAAAGAGGAGCCATAAAAAGCAATTCAAAGCGGTGAATTAAATTGCAATATGTTAATGACAATGGTAAACAATGTTTTTCGCGTAAGATTAGAGTTGGACACTTTTGACATATAAACAATTTGAACAATTTACACAATTTATTTGCTACAGGTGATACAGAGATAGAATGTTTCTTAAGTCTAATACAATGGTCAAACTAGAGTATAGCTACCTGTGGGTCCGAACAAGTTCAACGACTTCTAGGGCATCCTACCATCATATTATTCTAAGGTGCTTTGAAAATCATTGTAAACATTCGCACTCATTTTCTGCTGAATTGGGGATGCACAGAGCCAGGACATAGCTTGTTTTTTTTTTTCTCCTTCACCCAAGTGCAAGAAATATTTAATCTCGCAAAAATTTTAATCCGGAAGAACTACAGATTAATTTGTCAACACGCATTGATAAATGGGTATCAAAGCTACATGTGCATATTTTCCATTAATAAACGGCTGCTGAATTTTGTGGACGAGCAATCATAGGAAGCATTTCAAAAATCAAAGACACTGAATTTCTGACTAAAAGTTAATCCATGTCCTGCGAAGCTTTACTGACCAGAGAGTCACTGGGTTTCAGTCCACCTAGTTTTTACCTGGAGATCGGACACTCGTGCGTCAGCCCCAAAGGGCACCAATTTAAGCCGGACGAACATTCAGCGCTACAATCGGGGTCATGTGTCCCAATTTACCAAACCTTCAAACCAAATCTTACGAAAATCTAAATCTACAGAGTGCACCAATTCGTGCCGGACGTACATTGAGTACGGAAAGGGTGGTCATTTGTCCACATCCTCTCGCAACTCCACACCCATCAGAAACCTGTTTTGACAACTGTGCAACTCGGTCTAACACTTAGTCAATGCTGTTTTGATAACTATGCAGCAGGATTTTCATAACAGCGGTTTTTAATACAGGTAAAAATTGCTCAATTCCTACAGACCGTAACCTGGTAGGGAGCGTCTTGGCTCTGAAGGAACATACACGCGTACCGAGGAACAGATCATTTCTACCTCCGTTTTAATTTTAGATTGCATCAAGCTAATTCAACCGCTAAAGACACGATCCATGTTTGGATATGAATTATGGTAGGAAATGCTTAAACCGTTGAAATCACTAAAACATTTCAAAACTTATCCACGAAGCGATTTGCTGATTCTGCACTCTCATACACGCTCATGTTGAATGCGGGAGAAATAAGTGCTGTACGGAAATCTCAGTATCCAATATTCTTACTTTGAACTGATAGAATTAAAAGGGCGATTTTTAGGAAATCTAATTCGAAAGATAAAAAGAAGAACCAATATAAAAGGGAACATTCTTTTTATAACAAACGTTTCGGAATCTCCGATTCCATCATCAGTGCTGTAAAACAGAATAAAAATCGATAATGAACAAATTGCGAAAAAGTTAAAA
>JACJUY010001460.1:14810-29257 GCA_014220935.1 Platorchestia sp. MABIK | reverse complement strand
TTTACCCATAACACGTTTACCCATAACACGTTTACCCATAACACGTTTACCCAAAACACGTTTACCCAAAACACGTTTACCCAAAACAGGTGTAACAGCAACAAAATCATGGAAGCAAACATTTCTTGGAATTCAATTTTACATATCATTACAAGCTTCAGATAAATTGGACGTTGAATAAAAAAGGAGCCACTTAGACGCTTCCCACAACAAGAGCTAATGATTCTTTGAATGTTGGTAATTCAACTGGCTAGAGCTTTATAATATATGAAATTATTTCAACTGTTTTGATTTAGATGCTATAACTTTGAATCATTTGACTCATTTCAATTAGTTCATTCTGAATAAAAGTTTCAATTATTCATTAATTCTGTGCCGTGCTTTAAAATTGATTACAAATTAACATTTTTTACTCAGTGAGTTTCAAACAAATGTTTCAATATTATTGTTGTTTACGTTGCATTTTATTGCATCATTGCCTTTCACTTCAAGTTGTTTCATTCTAGGTTACAATATTCATGACAGAACTATTGTAGCTTGATATTGGTGTGGTTTCTTTTTTTTTGTACTGAAAAAGATGTCCAAATGGGTGTACTGCACAGTCGAGCAACTGTGGTGGACAAAGTTACTTTTGAAAGCTGATTTACCTTTTGACATTCCAGAAAAAGGGACATGAATTTGGGACTCTATTTTTGATGCGTTATGCATTTCATTGATGAGCCATAACTTGTGCAGTGAGCATCTGGGCAAGCTTGCCACGCACTGTGAGAGGACAGCCTGTTGTTCTTGGGTGTGACCCCAAGGGAGAAAAGCTTCTGTATGGCCATGGCAACTCTGTCATCATTAGAGATATTAAGGTGAGTTGTTCAACACATTGAAGATATTAATATCCCTTAATATTTCTAATAGCTGTTAGATGCTTTTTCCATTATTTCTTGAATGGTTTTGGTATGTTTACTATTGTAAGGTATTTTTATTCACACACTGTGTCTAAAGAATTGAGAAAAAGGTTTATTCAATGCTTAACTGTCAGTGTATAAAACCCATGATACATTGATCCAATATTTGCACTCGGAATATGCTGCATGATTTCAAGATCAGTAAGTTATTAAAGATTATTGAAATTGCTGCTAGGAGTATATGTCACGGTTTTTGATGACTCTTTGATGCTTCCTGTAACAGGTAAGTGGCAAAGGTAGATAAATTTGTTTTGAAGTTAATTTTAGATGTTATGTAGGTTTCATTTTGCTATTTTTATATGTCAAAGACAGCTGAAAAAAACTGGAGTTCTATTTCATTTCTACTGGCATATTACATTCATTAGTGCAAATTGTTTTTTACTGTTTATTTTTAAAAATGAGTGCATCTTATCTTTGGAAGAAGTTCAGTTATTTGTGTTAAGTTATGATGGATTACTTGCTTTTAGCAATTGATATGCAAATACCATGAGTCTCCTTTAGCTGGGGCAAAAGTCTTCATAATCTAGCCGAGCAAATCTAGCTATCAAAAGTGTTTTCTGTGTTGTTGTGACCCAGTCTAACTTTTTCACCACCTGAATGCATGTTTTTTGCCATCTAAGCGGTTTAAGCAATTAAATCGCATAGGCGAAAAAAAAACGTGCATGCAGGCGTCAGAAAAGTTAGACTGGGGATCACGGTGTGTATTCAGATAGTGTATTTTGAGGTATCGCATGTGTTTCCCCAATAAATTTTGTAGTAAGTCCATGCTGTCTAGCATAAAGAGCCTTGAGCCCCACACTTCTGCATCTTAATTGACAATATTTTTTTCTACCAGATTACTAGCAATGATGTTTAATTATGAAAATTAGTAAAACTTCCTCTTCATCTTCAGTTCCTTTCATTCATTTTCATCTCTTTACACTCAAGTGTCACGTTCTAGGCTTCATTTTTGCTTTGATTCAGTTTAGATTAGTTTTTTGTTAGTTTATTAATTATTAAATAAAAACAGAGTAGATAAATTATTAAATATCTATTAGCACAATGTTTTGCTATTTTACAACTTATTTTGTCCAGAATAATAAATTGAAGTGTAATCAAAATTATGCAAAGAAAACATAAGGTTTTACTGCCATTGCATTAGGAGAATATCACATGAACTTGTGAACTTGCATTTCAGAACCCTGCGAACAGTGAGATGTATACGGAACATTCCGTGCCTGTCACCGTGGCCAAGTGGGCTCCCTCTGGCTACTACGTCTGTTCTGCCGGTGGGTCTCCAAACTCCAATCCTGGTCGAATCCTTGCTAAACCTGTATCGTTACTTAAGAAAATGAAAGACCCCTTCTAAATAGCTTGTTTTGATTCCTGTGTATTTTTTGTGAAATGCTATGTTAATTTTGCTTATGATGTATTTATGTTGATTTTCTGTTGGTGTGCACCTAGACCAAAGTTTGGGCTAAAATTAAAATTCTAAGTTTTGCTGTGTTGTTGAATAGAAAAAATGGGCTGTTTTGTTTATTAAATAAATATATACAAGCATAGAAGTGTTGAGAGCTCTAAGAAGGTTATAAGGTGACCATGTAAAAATTTCTGCTTATGCAATTACAGTGATAGTTTTAATCATTAGCAGTTTTTATGTCCAAATATACAGTTGGTGTTCTCTCTCTCTCATTTTTAAACTTAATTTGATATTTCTTATTGGTCTTTTGAAAAAAGAAGGCATTTTTAGGACATCTCAAAATAAGGGAACCAATTTCATCAATATTTTCAAATTTAAGGCGACCATTTTGATTACCCAAAAAAAAAGAAACCATCATAGCAATATTTGATGACATGTTTTACCATTTCATACAACTCAAAAAGGTAATATTTTACCATGATGCTTGAAAAAACTATTAAAGTACTTGAATGACGTGTTTATTTCAGATATTCACGGCAAGGTTTATATTAAAAAAAACTGTTACCATGATACGTGGAAAAGCTATAAAAGTACTTGAATGACGTTTATTTCAGATATTCACGGCAAGGTTCGTATCTGGGATACGGTGAACGCAGAGCACATCCTCAAGGCGGAGTATCAGCCAATAGGCGGCGGCATCAGAGACCTCGTGTGGAGTCCCGACAGTCAGAGGATTGCTGTCGTGGGGGACGGACGCGGCAAGTGAGTTGTGCGCCAGTTGGCTTTTATTTCTTCACTTAAAAGTTAAAGTAGCTCAACGCTGAGGAGATTCAATATAAGAGAGAATCATTGATGTGTCTTTGTCAATGCCACTTCATGCTATAATTTTATTTCAATGTATTCAATGCTCTGAGGGGAATGAAACTATTGTGTTTTTGTGAATTAGGGTACTTATGGATAGGCCTACCTGAAGATTAGATAGGCCTTCCTCTTGTTGAAATTAGATTGGTTTTATTTTGTTGCTGACCATCTTTATTTTGCCTATTTTTGTGCCTATCACTTTCTCCTTCTACTTCTATCTTGTATCATTAACTTCTTACACTCTTGCTGTTTCTATCTGTAGGTTGTAGGGACACACCTTGTGCATAGATTCCCTATTTCTTACTAAATGGGGCCTTGCTCTTTCTTCTCTTGGTAATACCAATACCTTTTTTGTGGTTAGGGGGGCTTAAACTAACTTAAAATATAATCTTACTTTAATCAAAGTTGTATATTTCATTCAAGATGAAATGCTTCCAGTTTGTCTTGTAATTTGTATTTTGAATCTTTCAATAACAAATAGTTATTCTTTTCATATGAGCACAGCTGTGTTGAACTTTCTTCATGAACATGATCACGAATTTTGCTTATTATGTGAATTGTCTTGTGTTAATAACAGTTCACCAGAGTTGAAAATTTTTTGTAAAGTGATGACTTTCTAAGAGCAAATATGTAAGTCAGTGTACACTAGGAACTTTGTTCTTGAAATATTAGTTTGTAACAGAAGTTCTGTCCAATTTTTTTTTAATTTGAAATAAAGTGAACTAATCATCTTGCCATAAGCTTTCTGATTCCTTCTTCATAGAATTTAGCCAGTTTGGACGACAGAAGTAAAATATTTAAAAAACTCGCAAAGTTAGCTTTTGTCCCATTAAATGATTCTGTAAGCACCTGAAATGATGAAAATCGGTTGGAGCAAGATCGGGAGAATATGGTGGGTGATGCATGCCTTACCAGCCAAATTCTTCAGTGAGATTTTTGGTTGCTCTTGAAGTGTGGGGTCTGGCATTGTCATGGTACAGAATCACTCCTTTTCGATTGGTTGAAGAAGGCCGTTTTTCCACGAAAAAACTGCTTTTTAACGAGTTAGCTGCTGACAGTAAACTTCAGATGTTATTGTTTGATTGTCACCCATTAGTTCACAATAAACAATTCCCTTCAAATCCCACCATACACACAAAAGAATTTTTTAGGGTGCAGTCCACTTCTCGGCTGTGGAACTGGCTTCTAACCACGACTTAGCCACTGTCTTTTGCGCTTAACATTGTTATAAAGGATCCACTTCTCGTCGCTAGTTATGATTCGGTCTAAAAAGAGGTGCCTGAAGTTCACGAAAACGCAATGAAACCCAACAGGTCACACGCTGTTGCCTGTTGATTTCTGACAAATCGAATGGGACCCATTTCTCAGCCTTTGAGACTTTGCCAAGTCTTTTCATTTACCGATATAAGGTCATGTGGCTTACATTAAAGGTTTTGCTCAGTTCTCTAGAAGTGCAGGTTGAATTTTCATCAATGGCTGCTTGCAATTGCTCAGAATTTAATTATTTTGAGCATCTGCTCTCGATTCGTCTTTCAGACTGAAGGCATCCTTTTTGAAAGGTAAAAACCATGTTCTGCAGGTCTTTTCATTCACAACATCGTTTCCGTAAGTGTCTTCGAGTGTTTTTGTTGCTGAGCTTGCCGTTTTGCCTTTATGAAATTCAAAGAGTAAAATATGCCTGATATGCTCTTCACTTGGAGTGTACTTTAGGGCTAAAAATAGTTATTAATTACGATAATTATCACACAATCTGAATGAAGAAATATTTTATTAATTACCATTGATAAGCACACAACATTAACAAGCTTAATTGAAGTAATCATGCCCTAAACAAATAGCTCAAAAATTGGACAGAACTTCTGTTACAACATGAAATAATGAATTTTACTGTTTTTGAATGCTAGTGATTAGCCAAATTCAGAAATTTAGCATATGTGTGTGATTCATACAACTTGTTCCAACTGCTCTAATCAATAAAATTACCTACACATTATAAATTAGTAGACTCTGTGGCCAAATAGTATAAGAGCTTGCCCTCTGTGAAGATGGCAAGCCAGTCCAGTTCAATCTCTGTGTTTTTTCGTAGGTCCCCGGGGAAGTAGGTACCTTTGGCTCGTTTGGGGATGAAGTGCCTACCTAATGGACTGTTTTTCTATCATTGCTATTGTCTCTCCAATGCTTCAGAAACTAAATTTAACACGTTTCCCGTTTGTTGGGCCATGTGTTTACCAGTCGGTAAATTGCTCAGTCACCTACCAGTATTAGCAAATAGCATTTCTTCCGTTTCGCGACCTCTAAAAAATATCTGTTTCTGTACCGGGTGTAATGTATTGTGCAATTGTATTTTTCCTGTTTCTTAGGAAAGTTAAAAATGTATTGAAACATTGAAGTCTATTTCCCTATTCTGCTACTTACGAACTAACCAAACCAACCGTTTACAACTCCGCAAACGCGGTGGACGCGTAAAAAAATGATTGCGTTGCGAAATTGAGGTCAACTTCAATATCTTTATTTATACACTTTCTGTTTGACTTGATTATTAAAATGCAGTTTTTGCAAAGTTCGATACTTCTACTGTCTATGCCGGCAAATTGATGCGCAAATTCTGTCTCAAATTATTATTAGTCCATGTGCATTTTTATTAGAATTTGTGTCACGTTAGTGCAGATGTTCAATGACCTCCGCTAACAAGATGGAGAAATGACTGCGGATGTTCTTTTCTGGTATTGCTACTAGTCCTTAATGTATGTTTTCATTTGCATTCGTGTCTCATGACTTTAAATTTTCAGGTTCTCTCAATGTTCAATCTCCTCCGCTAGCAACACCATGAAATTGCTGCACTTGTTCTTATTACCATTAGTCCGTATTATTTTCACTAACGTCATTTTGGTACAAATGTTCAGGTTTTCGCACGTGTTCATGATGGACACGGGCGCGAGCGTGAAGGGAGACCTGTCCGGGCACAGCAAGGTGATCAACTCGGTGGACTGGAAGACGAGTCGCCCCTTCAGGCTGGTGACCGGGGCGGAGGACAACAAGGTTGCGCTCTATGAGGGCCCGCCCTTCCAGTTCATGTGCACAAAGACCGTGAGTTGCCTTCCTTGTCTGGTTGCTTCGTTTGTACTCTTCATGCAAGTCTTTGTCCTTGCGATTGATGTAAATCTTCTTTCTTTTATTAGCTGCAAATCTTTGTCCATGCGGTTGGTGCAAATCTTCATTCTTGCGTTAGTTGCAAATCTTCATCCGTGCGGTTGATGTAAAATTTTTTCATGCGTTTACCATAAATCTTTCTCCCTGTCTTTGACACTTCAGAGGGATATAACTATTGTATCTATGAGAATTAGAGCTCGCAGGAGGAAGATATGTGGTCCCGAGCTGGAGACTAAGTAGGTCTTACTTTTCTTGTAATATAGAATAAGTTTTTGTTAAGCTTTGGACCTTTTTTGCGGTTCTCTCCTGTCCCGTTTTTCAGCACCTACTACTTTGTCAATTTGTACTCTGTTCCATAAACTCTCTTCCGAACTTGCTTTTCTATGCACTGGGATCATGTGCGGAAACATTTGTGTGTAGGTTACTTATCTTAACTCCATCCCGAGTTGTGTCTTTTTACTTTCTCTGTTTGGGACATATTTTGGGGGGTTAGGGAAGTCTAAACTATGTTATCTAATCATGTTTTCACCAGAAATTTTAGTTGAGGTCATTTCGAGATTCTGAGTTAATATCTAATTATCACATCCATTTCGAAATCATTGCAGTAATTCCTTGAGGAAGGCTCAGCTAGCATACCTTGCTAACGTTTTAGGTTTGTTCACAAGCAATCTAGATTACTACTCTACACGTTCTATAATCTACTGTAGATGCTCATCTTCAGTGTTTACGCAAGTTTTCTTGATTTGTGCACATGCTTATAGAGTGTTCCATCTGTTTTAAAGTTCCTACTGTTAGGTATACATGGCCTGTCTAAAATGATGGGATTAGGAATTTTCCGTAAATAAATCTTCCAAATTCCACAAACCTCAAATTATGGATGGCCATAACTCTGTGCTTCAATGAAATCTATTTTGTGCGATGTCCATTACCTGAAACAGCGTAGCACTGATACTGCACCAAAATGAATTCCAAATTTTCATAACCACCATGTATGAGTGCCAGCGTTTATTTTCAAGTTCTTCATTACTAAATTTGCCACGGTCATGCGCAGGAGCACCAGAAGTACGTGCAGGTGGTGCGGTTCTCTCCGAATGGTGAGCAGTTCGCGTCGGCAGGGTTTGACGGGAGGGTGTTCGTGTACGACGGCAAGAGCGGCGAAGTCGTCAGGGAGATGGGCGAGCCTGCAGCGCACAAGGGCGGCGTCTACGGCCTGTCTTGGTCGCCTGACAACACCAGGGTGCGTACTGTGTGCTAGTGTTGGGCTGGGGTAGGATCACGGTAGAGGAAACAAGGTAGGGTCATTTCTAAGGGGGAAAATACACCTCCTCTTGTTCGGCCAGCCAATAGAAAGGCTTTATTTCAAACAATCTTTATGACGTCACCAAAACGCAATGTCGTTAGGCCAATAGTGGAGCCAGATTTGGGGGTAGCACTGCTACCAGATGCAATATGAGCGCTGCTATTGGTTCGTTGCCGTGACGTCAGCAAACCACACCATCTACGAAAAAAAGACTGGTTTGAACCTACCATGTTTCCTCTACCGGGGGGGAAGGGTGCAGCTCATTGTGTGGGCAGTGCTTAGCAATTGTTTATGTATTATTGTTAATTACCTGATGATGCTTTTGCTAAAGGTTTAATTGCTTTCTGTATGAAAGCTGAGTAGCTTTTGTATGCCATTTTATTAGTTCATCCTAATTCTGTTCACCTAGCGTATGTTGTAGATGTACCTAATGGTATTGTGAGAATTAAACAAAGGTCGTTATGTTTCAAAATACGAGGTTTTCATTTGGCTGCAAAAGGGCCAGACTCTGCCTGGAGAATTTCAAATTAGCCTAAATGACAATTAACTTGAAAAGTTCGTTTTAAATACCTGTATATATCAGGTGTTCTTGCTTTATTTTTTTTTGTTTCAAACAGCTGTAGTTGACTGGAAAAAATTAGAATTGGAAACTAACAGCTGGTATTTCCTTCCGTTAAAAGATGAAGTAAAAGTGGAGCATCCGTACTTTGGTACACCAAAGTTGTACAAAAGAGCACCTTTGTTATGGGTGGGGAAGCTTAAACTACCTTGTAATCAAATCTAATCTAATCTTGGTGTATTAAGGCCCCCATGAAATGGCTTCTGCTTTCAAAGACTTGGCGACTCTAATGCTGTAAAACAATAGACTTAGGATAATAAATTTTGAGGCTTAGCATGCCTCCAAAATGCACGTCGTTGTGGTAAATTCCTGTCAGTACAAGCTAATGACTTCAATAAAGTATAGGAATGTTTTTTTTTTTGTAAATTTATGTAAAACTACTCACCGTTGAACAACACTTTTTTATGGGATGGGCGATAGCTAGCAGTTCTACATTGCGAGAATTGCTAGGTGTTGCGTGGTATTATTTTTTTATGACTACTGAGGACAAACACTTTTCCCGCGAGAATTGACTTCTGTGACTAGTGAGTAAAATAAGAAAAAAATTCATCCTATTTGTTTCATACAATTTGTACGAGGGAAAGTCATGCAAAGTAACTCCGGTACAATCGTTCCCCCATTTTGGTACATTAACACACACATTTAACGTATGCTGCAACATATGATAGACGCATCGCGAGCTAACGCTCCCATGAGATGGCTCATTTTATGCTCATTAAATTACGTAAAATCGCTTTCCAAACATTTTGGTCGTTACCAAGTTGAGTTACAGTGCCATCTGTTTGGGACGTGAACACAAGGCGTTTAATGCGTTTTTGTATATTCGATCCCAGGTCATTTTACTTCCAAAGCAATTAACTCTCTTGTAGCAACTCTCATATATTTTCTATATATTAGTACAATTTTTATTCCTGCATGACCATTTGATATAATTTATCGTTACCAAATGCACACTCGAAGTTAAAGTTTTTATTTCGTTTGACCGCATTTCTGTGCTAAACTTGCAGATTTTGACTTCAAGCGGTGACAAGACGTGCAAGATTTGGAAGGTGGAGACCGGCGAGCTTCTTGCTGAGTACAGCATGGGATCTCAGGTGCGTGAACCTCGTACTTGAATAACGTGCCTAGTCCGCTAATTATTCCTAACCTTGTTTTTATTTTTCGAAACCTAGATTTTGTTGTTGAAAACCTAAATATTATTAAAATGTGTGAGGGCCTGAGGTGAGAGTTAGGTAGGCATTCTTTTTCTCGAAATAAAATGTTCTTAGTTATGTTAAGGAAGGACCACCTGTTTTTGGTTCACTGTTGTCCTCTTTTTCAGCACCTACTACCACTCTCTTCTTCAACTTTTATCTTGTTTCATGAACTTCTTTCTCAATTTACACTTTCTATACCCCTTCTGCATAGATTCCATGTTCCCTCATTTTCATTGTAAATGGTGCCTTGCTCCTTCCTCTTTTTGGAACGCTTTTTTTTTTTTAGCAGTTAGGGAGGCTTAAACTAACATCTAATCTAGACCTATATTTTATCATTGAAGACTTAAATTTTATCATTGAAAACCTGTGTATATTTCATATTATATAGAATAGATTCATTTAATTTTTCAATACCTTGATTGTGTTACTGACGACCTTAATTTAATTTTTGAAATCTTGGTTTTTTACACTCTGATTTTACTATTGAAAATTTTCAGTTTTTTTTTTGAAAGTCTTGATTTTATTATTTAAATGCTACATTTTATTTTTAACGCCTTCCCTGCGTATTAGGCCACATGTGTACCAACAGGGTAATTGCTCATTCACGTCCTGGTGTAAATGAATGACATTTCATCTATTTTGTAACCTTTTTAAAAAATAGTTGTATTATTGCAAAGTGAAATGTTATTTTAAAAATGTTATTTAAATGTTATTTTTGCGTTCTCAAATTTCTCAAGAAGGATATAAAAAATATTCTAGCATAAAGTCGATTTTCGAATTCTACTACTTACAACCTAACCAAACCAACCTTTCGCAACCGCGGAAACGCTGTGAACGTGTTAAGAACTTTGATTTTACTATGCATAATCAAATCTTCATTCTATTTTTGGCAATCACTCCCCTTGACCGTTAGGCAAGAAATCGTTTCCATGCTACAACGTGCATAATACCGCTTTTACTAGTAATATGATAGCTAGTCATAATTATTTCATTTTAAATTTGCTCGCATGTAATTCCATGTAATTACGCAAGTCAGAGTAAAGAGGGAGACACTCAAACAAGTCAATAAGGTGATCAGAGTTCCATAAGTTATGGTTTGTGTTTTTCGCTCCTTTCTTCAAATTTTGCTGATTTGCCTGACATTGATTCTTCTTACCTTGATAATACCTTAATGTGCCGAACTCGTGTCATTGCCTTCAGATAATAGATTTAAACTGCGACTGAGGTATTCTTAAACTTGCCGCATTAAATTCGTGTGTGCATCAAAGCTCACGGTTGAGTTTCAGGTTCCCTCGTGTAAACACACACTCATGTCTGCTCAAGGGGCATGGGCTATGGTTAGTCAAGTTTGTCCAGTCTTATTCCATGAGAACTGGTGCCTCAAGGAGATATGCTGTTAGGTTACCTTGGTTGTAGATGGGCTAGCAGTGTTAGTGTTATTCACTATTTTTTACAAGAGGGCCTCCTTGGTTAAACGCATTGATTGAGAGAGCCGCAGCTACTGCAAGTTAGCGTATATTATATGAATTATAATTGTAGCAATATAATTCATATATTTTTCGAGAGCCACGCAATGGATACCACTGGCCTAGGAACTTCTAGATTTTGTGCCCACTTTGCTTCTTTCGTTTTCATGCTTTCTTAACCCTTATTTTTCGTCTTTCTTTCCTCTTTCATAACTTACTGTTTATTTGCCCGGAGTATTCTGGTGGGAAAACACCTTTTGGCTAGGTTCCCATATTTGCTACAGTTCCTAATAATTAAATGGTA
Organism: Platorchestia sp. MABIK; assembly: GCA_014220935.1. Lineage (NCBI taxonomy): Eukaryota > Metazoa > Arthropoda > Malacostraca > Amphipoda > Talitridae > Platorchestia > Platorchestia sp. MABIK. The sequence goes on along the minus strand of JACJUY010001460.1, from coordinate 18,003 downwards.
CTTCTCTTTCTTCAGATCGCCTTTGTTGCGGGTAGATAGTTTAAAACTAATGCAATAATAAAAACCCTTAAGCAGAGCTTCTTTCTCCAGAAAAACTTGGTGTAGTTTAGTTCCCAAGTGCAAATTGAGAGAAGCTCAATCTCTTGAAAAGCTTGGCGTATCATAGTTATCTAATGCAAATAGAAAATAGTTTGATCTGCACAAGATGTGTTTCATAGCTGAGATGTAAGCACATCTCAGCTATGAAATTCTATTCGAATAAGTTCACTATGCAGAGAAACTTGGCGCATCACAATCATCAAGTGTAAATCAAAGTAAAGTCAAATCTTTAGAGAAAATGGCTGATCACGATTATGTGGCACAAATCGAAGGAAAATTCAATCTCGAGAAAATTTAAGCTTATAACTATCATCTAATGCGAGTTGAAGAAATGTTTAATCTCCTTAGAAAACTGAAGAAAAGTTCAATCGCAAGAATAGTTAGGTACATCACAATCATTTGATACAAATCGAACACAAGTTGAGTTTCCCAAGGAAGAGTTGGGCGCATCACGCTGACCATCTACATTACACTTCAGGTGGAGGACCAGCAGATGTCGTGCATCTGGACGCCTGCCAACCACCTGCTGTCACTGTCACTCTCAGGCTTCATCAACTACATCAACCCTGACCAGTCGGGGGCTCCTGAGAAGATCGTCAAGGTGGGTTCTATTTCAGGGCCATCTCTTCTTCACTCACTAATTGCTGTGTGCATTGCTTATCCCTAAATTATTCACACGCATCATAAAACCTGTTTTCTGCAGTTCACAAATTTTATCAATTTATCGTCAGTAACTTTGGCAACTTGTGCGATAGGTACCGTATGGCATTACTTGTCCTTCCACTATCTCTATCCCTGCCTGACGCTGACTTGCAGCGCACACACGTTTTTGACTTAACCGTTGTGTAGTTATCTGTTCCTGTATGGATGTGTGAGCTGTACAAGTAGAACGTTTGGCTAGGTTCTATATGAATTGCTAGTATTTGCTGCTACACTGTTCCCCAACTTTTTATGACCTGTTTTCGTTAATTTTCTATAAATTCTATCATCGTCACAATTTACTGTAAGTATCTTTTGTAGATTAAAACAGTCAAATCGGTTTATTATCGTAAGTAGTAACTACTTAGACAGAGATGGTGCCGCAGATGATCACGTACAAACTTTTAAGCAATAGAGCTCTGATATCGACTTTTTTGTGGTGGAAGTGAAGTGTAGTGCCAGCCTCTAATTTCATAAGTATTGAGGGTGCCAACCTAATTATTAGGGGATAATATTAGTCATTAATGATGAGTCTTGGTGGTAACATTGGTGGTTATCACATCGACATAGTTTACCTCACCTTGAGTGCCATTATTAGTAGTCATAATTTTGCCACCATTGTGCGACAAATGCTTCAAAAATGACACCAAGAGGATTATGTGAGGGCCCAAGCTAGAGGTTAGGTAGGCCTTCTTTTTGTTAAAATAGAATAGGTTTTTTTGTTTTGTTACAGAGTATATTTTTTGGGTTCACTGCTGTCCTGTTTTTCGACACCTACTAGTTTCTTCTTCAACCTTTATCTTGTTTCATGAACTTCTCTCTTGACTTACTGTTTTTATGCACTTGTGCGTAGATTACGCGTTCCCTTTACTCCATGTTAAATGGTGCCTCCATCCTTCCTCTCTTTGAACATCTTTATTGTGGTAAAGGGAGGCTAAAACTTTCTTTAAATTTATCATTCAAAAATGACAACTTCGTTCATAATTTTCAAGTTTTTGCTGACTTCAGTGAAAATTTTTACTATTATTGGTTAGAAATTCATTTTTATTTAGAGTGCACATATACAGTATATATTTTAATTTTATTCTTTCGATGCTCTCTAACTCCACTATGTTCCTTGCTACAATGAATTCATTACTGTGCTATGTCTTTCATGTTCTTGAATTGTAGCAACATGACCATCTTTTGAGGATCGCTTCATTTATTTTAGTGATGTACTTTTGCAATCGCGGGGTCCTCTGTCTCGCTTGCGTCAACTTTAAGTGATTTGATTGCAGATTTCTTGAACTCATCTGACATCAATTATTTTTTTGAACTCATCAGACATCAATTATTTTTTTGAACTCATCAGACATCAAGTATTTTTTTTTGTCACTCTAATAAGTGCTCTATTGCTCTACCATTTGTCACTTAATGGATGACGTTTTAGTTTTGAAGAAACACTCATTGCCATCAACAGATATTTCATTAATTGGGTTTTAGTTGTGCGGAGCTCTATTTCATCGTCAAACATATGACAAATGTACCTCAAGTTATGGAACTTTGATATCGTGGCCATCGAGTGTTTTTTAAATATGCTTCAAATTAAAAGTATTTCATTTTCCGACTAATTATTTAATAAACACACTACCAACTTGAAGAACTCTTTAGAGCCAAAGTAAAAAATTTGACTCACATACTTGCTATATTTAAGTCCTCCATCCTGCCACCACAAATTACGAGCATTTCCTTGATGTGTTTGCCCTGGTCAAGTGCTTTATTTCATCACCAACCATTTTTCCGAAAGGCTATGAAGCATCTTATCTTGAATTTCATCAACCATTTCTCTAAAGGGTTGCAATTATGAACCCTCTTATCGTACATTAGGTTACATGCTCTCAGTCAACAACATCCCGCTGCCCACACAGGGCCACAGCTCCCCCATCACCCGCATCGCGGCCTCCCCCGACGGGCGGCAGCTGTACACGAGCGCTATGGACGGCTTCATCACGCGCTGGGACGTGACGTCTGGCGAGAGCGAGCGTGTTGACGGCAAGGGGCATGGCAACCAGGTCAGAGGGCCATGCAACCAGGTTAAAGGACACTAAAACTAGATCAAGGGGCGCTTCAGCCAGGTCAGATGTTAGTGCAGCCAGGAAATAGGGTATGGCAAGAAGGTCAGGGGGTGCTGCAACCAGGTCAGAGGGCCGTACAACCAGCTTAGGGGTCACGGCAACAGGTCAGGGGGCACGACAACCAGGTCAGGGGGCACTGCAACCAGGTCAGGGGGCACGGCAGCCAGGTCAGAGGGCAGTGCAACCAGGATAGGGGTCATGGCAACCAGGTCAGGGGGCGCGGCAAACAGGTCAGGAGGCAGTGCAAACAGGTCAGGGAGCAGTGCAACCAGGTTAGGGGT
>JACJUY010001459.1:95730-133540 GCA_014220935.1 Platorchestia sp. MABIK | reverse complement strand
CCATAACAGTGTAGTTTCGAGAGTAATATTTTATGGTCCACACAATCGAATGCTTTTCGAAAGTCAAGAAATACAGAGAAGACAGGCATTCCTTCATCTATATTAGAATAGAGAAATTGTAAATGATTTAATACAGCCTGTGTTGTTGATTTTTTAGAGCGAAAGCCGTATTGTTTATCGTAACGAAATGATTTTTGTTCAAAATAAGAGTACACTTTTTTATACACTAATTTTTCGAATACCTTGCTAATAATTGGTAGTACGGAGATGGGTCGATAATTGTTTACACAGGTTTTTCACCATTTTTAAAGATAGGGGTTACTCTAGCAACTTTGAGTGAGTTCGGAAAAGTGCCTAGTATGAGCGACTGGTTAATGAGATTGGATATCAGCGGGGCTACAATATCAGCAATAATTTTAAGTACTTTCGTCGGAAACGTTTGTAACCCACTTGATTTATTTTTTTGGTTGTTTATGCACGCAATTATATCGGAGGAGTAGGTGGGCGTAAAGAAAAAGGAGTTGTGTTCTCGAATATGATCCATGTATTCCAAGTGATCAGTGGGTTCACTTGGAATACCATCAGCTATAGTTTTTCCTACGTTTACAAAGAAATCACAAGCTCGACGATTTTAAGCCTTTGTAAGCCATTATACGTGTGAAACGAGTATTCTCGTCAAATCGTACGCCTGGCAGAGACGATAGGGTAGAGCTGAAAGATTTCAAGGACATTGTTACTAGACTTGCTCCAGCAGCCATTGTCGTCGGATGGGTGTTGTTTGCATCCACATTTGCATTCATTTTTTTGTAGCATTTTGAAGTGTGACACCCTAAATGTCTAGTTCAACAGAAGATAGTGAATATGAACCTTCCCTCAGAAGCTTCAATTCTTCTGATAGCTCTGCCAGTTCATCAGACAATGACTATTTCTCGACAAGTGAGGAGGAGGAGGAGGAGGGTGACTCGTTTTTACCGACAAAGGTATTTTCATAAAAATTGTTGGGGAAGGGGTTAATGCTGCCTTAGCAACTGGAGATGTACGCCCTTATGAGTATTTTTCTATTTGTGCATTTTAATCTTTACGGAGTATTTTACTACTGCTCTGCATTTGGTATGTGTTTGTAGTGAAAATACACTACAGGATTGCCCAAACACAACGCTTATATTGGGACGCTTGAGAAGAATAAAGCTGGCTGCCCCACCTGGCTTGTGACGTCACCCTGTGCTGCTGAGAGGCGGAGCACCTCGCACCTCTGGCAGCCTCACATCTTGTACCGCTCCTTGTAAACACGCCTCACATATTGTAGCGCTCCTTGTAAACACGCCTCACATCTTGTAGCGCTCCTTGTAAACACGCCTCACATCTTGTAGCACTCCTTTTAAACACGCCGCACATCTTGGAGCGCTCCTTGTAAACACGCCGCACATCTTGTAGCACTCCTTGTAAACACGCCGCATATCTTGGAGCGCTCCTTGTAAACACACCTCACATCCTGTAGCGCTCCTTGTAAACATGCCTCACATCCTGTAGCGCTCCTTGTAAGCAAATCTCGGTACAGTTTGCCCGTGTTGCAGCAGTGCGGTAGCATAGATACAGCTTGTGAGGAAAGTCGCTGTGCACATTTGTGGCCTTGTTGCTGAGTTGTGCGAGGCAGGAGGCGTGCACGATGCCAAATGCAGGGGAAGGCTGGTATTGCTTGTAGTTGTTGATCATATTTGTTTCCTTTGTTCCATTTCGTACTGGAACTTGTGTGTACTTAGGAGTGTAAGTTCACAGGGATGCTTCGAACATCCGGCATGGAGAGCTGGACAAAGTGAGGGAAGCGTCTTGGCAAATGAAAGTTTCATTGTTCAATGGGGTCAGCAATTGGGATTGTTCTCTCACATCTCTATGGGGACTTGACGCTGCTCTGGGATGTGGAGGATGGCTGAGTCTCGACATCGCAATGAAAGAAAGCGGCATGAACGGAACTCTTCCCTTCAAAGTATACGCAATACACATTCTGGTACCTTTGCCTTCTGTACGGTGGTGTGCGATAACATCAAATGCAGGAGCGCTGAACACATTCGAAGCACAATATTCAGAGCTGTTACAAATGAAACGCAGGCTTCTGAGTAACGAAGAGAGCGGAACTCTAGGAAGAAGAGATGTGATGGTGGCATCTTGTGGCCCTCGAGGCCGGAATGCGCTCCTGTGTTACAGCCGTGGCTGTCCGTCACAGCAACACTCGCTGCAGGAAGATGTTGTGGGTTCCCTTGTGGGCGTGGCCCCAAATGTGACGAGTGTGTGCAGGCAACGTTAGCTGCTGGAATCTCAATAGATTGTGTTTACTGCAGTGCCTTCAAATGATTAGTAATGTGAAGTAGACAAGCAATGAGATCTTTTAAATGTGTGTTCTTCCAGTGTTCATTGTCTGATTTTGTTTCTTGATTTTGCTGTGTTTTTGTGTTGGAATATTTTCTTAATGCGCTTTTTCTTCCACTTTCAGTCACTTAGGTTTACAGTAAAGCTTGAGTGGTATTTCTTGGCAGAGTTATTTTTGCAGATATAACCAAAACTGTTGATCTGGTGAGTGTTGCTTCTTTGTTCAGTTCTGCTTTGCTTCCATATATTTTGTTGCTGTAGACCAAGTATACATAATGTTGGGCGATATTTTCTTCTGGTCTGTTGGTTTTTTCATTTCTTTTTGTTTGATGATTGAGTTGTTCTTTTTTCCAATTTTGTATCACTTCAAGCCGAATGGTAACTGAAATTTTTCATAACTAGTCGATTTGAATTTGTTGCCCAATGATTTGGTTTGAGTTTAGTTTCATTCATATTCATTACATAGTCCATTTTCTCAGTTTCTTTGTCATATTTTTCGTCAATGCATTTACCTTGTCTAGTATGAGGTAATTCTCAGTATATTTGTTCTTAGCTTCTTAATTCACTTTGGAGTTTGTCTTTCAAGAGTCTAAACAAACTGAGATGGTATATTTATTTGAGTTTTCACCGTTTTTTGGGCGTTATTTATAGGGGCTGATCTGTCTTCATTGATTACGAGCCCTGACAATCGTTTTGCCTCACCAGTCACCTGTGCCACAATAAACTATCACTTTCCAAAAGAAGTTTTATTACTTCCTTGCTTTTGGGCCCCAAAATTGCTCTCTTTTATTATTCCCTTGCCTTGCTACGTGTGATGTGCAAATTTATCGCTATTATTTACTGTTAATTAAACTATTAGTTCCTGTCAGTGAACACGGGGAGCGGACCGTATGTTTTGTAAAAGTAGCCAAGTTTTGTGGATTCGAACCCCCGTCTTGCGATGTTCGAATCTGTTGTGGACAAGTTAGTTATTTATCGTATTTCTAAATGTTTTCTTCGATTTCAATTATTTGCTGAGAATTATTATGTCCAAAAAAAAAGAAAATGAACCGCAAAGTTTACATTTTGACTGCGACGTGACCCACCAATGGTACCCGGAGGGGATATTCATGATGCTGCTGACCGAACAGTAGTCACAAACTCAATTTTCATAAATACTCAGAGGTAAATGAAGCCACGATCCAGTTCATGTTTGCTATTTTTAACTTTGCTTACTACAGTTGACTTTAAATTGGATTTGAATGCTGAACTTCAGTTTTACCTTCCGCAGTCAAAGTGTTAATAACAGGAGTCATTACGTACAGTGATGGGTTTTAACTTACTTAAGCATTAGTTTTGATTAAATTTAATGTACGTATACATATGCCTCTTGTGTGGACATTTCAAATAGAATTTAGCATGCACAGAATTTCGAAAAATTTTCGCATGAAATGACGTTTGATTATTTTTCCGAATATGTAGTTTTACGAGTAACGGTTATTTATTGCTGGTAGAATATTAAACGTGTCCATGAAATGCTCCGTACTGTAGTAACCTCATTTTCATAATCTTAATTCAAAGAAGAAAATCATACCTTGTAAAATTAGGAAACATTGAAATAATGTAATATTCAAACGACTGATAATTGCAGCATATTACCCCTAAAGGGAGACAAAAATATCTGTGTGGGAATTGGCGACCCGAGAGGGAATCTACGAGGTCCCAGCGTGCTGAGAGTTAGTCAGGCATTCCTTTAGTTGAAATAGAATAGATTTCATTTTGGTTACCGACCATCTCTTTCGGTTGACTTTGCTATTTTTTTGTTGCTTTCTTCTTCAACTTTTGTCTTGTTTCGTAAACTTGCTACCTAACTTGTGTGGGGACAGCGCCCATAGATTTACCGGTCCCTTGACTAACTTTTGTCTTGTTTCATAAACTTGCTGGTCCTGCGTGCAGGGGATATTGTGTGGGGGCACACCTTGTGCGTAGATTACGCGTTCTCTTGGCTTCATACTGAATGGTGCAGTCGTCCTCCAGAATGTCTTGGAGAATGTGCTCCAGATTGCTCCAGAACGTCTTGGAGTATCTTGGATGTGGGAAGGGAGGCTAAATAATAATATTGTTGAGGGGTGTTAATAAAATCAACAATAAAGCACAAATACGGGGAGGCTAAAAAGCACAGATACGGGAGGTAAATTAATCAATTCGTTTTGGTTGAGTATTTCACAATCTAGTCAACTCAACTATTCTCACCCTATCTCTGCCCATTCCCGCCTTCACTCTTCCTATTTCCCCACTAACTTCTTTATGCATCAAATCACGCCGTATCAAGTAAAGCCATACGATCAACTATACCATGTTCGAGTGTGATCCTACAATGATTTATTGCTTTCACCTTCATAAATAGTCTATATTAACAGTTTTTGTTTCCTTTACTTTTCTAATTTGCTGTTTCTGTGCATTCCGCGTTCCTTCAACTTCATATTCAATGGTGCCTCCCTCCTGTCTCTCTTTGGAACTCCTTTCGTTCTGTTAGATAGGATCAAACTAACATCTAATCAATATGCGTTTGTGATGACAAGTTATGCTACTAATTTGTTCATAAATCTTTTTCAATTTCTCAAGAATTAATTTTAAGAAATAGGAAATTATTCACATTTTCATTTTTTAAAATACATGATCAAAAAATAAGAATATTGACTGAATTTTTTTATTACTTTCTTACTCCAACACGTAATGAACTTCACTCCTTTTTTGAGGTTAGATAAGATTATAGGTTAGTTTAACCCTCCCTAACCGCTACAAAAAAGAGCCATCGAAGAGAGGAAGGAGGAAGGCACCATTAAGTATGGATATTAGAGAATGCGGAATCTATGCAGAAGGGGCATAGAAACAGTAAGTTGGGAAAGAAGTTCATGAAACAACATGAAATGAAGAAGAAAGTAGTTGGTGTTGAAAAACAGGACAGCAGTGAACCGAAAAAGGTGGTCCTTAACATGGCAAAAAATATTTTTTTTAACAAAAGATTAGATTATTAGTTAGTTTAAGCCTCCCTATCCTCAAAAAATGAGATCCAAAGAGAGGAAGGAAGAAGGCACCATTTAGTATGGAGTTAAGGGAACGTGGAATCTATGCAGAAAGGGCATAGAAACAGAAACATGAGAAAGAAGTTCATGAAACAAGATCAAAGTTGAAGAAGAAAGTAGTAGGTGTTGAAAAAACAGGACAACAGTGAACTGAAAAAAAGTTGGTCCGTAACGAAACCAAAACCTATGTTTTTTCAACAACAAAAAAGCCTACCAAACCTTTAGCTCGGGCCCTCACATTGTCCCCCTGGGAGTGCCAATTCCCATAGATACAATAGTTGTATTCCCCCAGAGGGGTTTTTAGAGGTTGAAAAGTGATTAATTTGGATTTAGTTTCATCAAGTTCTCCCTTATTGAGCCACATTAAGTAAAGCCTTCTGCACCTATCGTCATTACGTAAGATAATGAAAGCAAATTATTCTAAATGATGCAAATTAACAAAGATTGCATTAAATCATTTGTTAGTTTAAGCCTCCCTTACCGCTACAAAAAAGAGCGTTCAAAGAGAGGAAGGTGCGATTTAGTATGGAGTTAAGGGAATGCGGAAGTCATGCACAAAGGGCATTGAAATAGTAATTTGAGAAAGAAGCCCGTGAAACAAGATCAGAGTTGAAAAATGAATGTAATAGTAGCTGAAAAATAGGACAGCAGTCAACTGAAGGAAAGGTGAGCCTCAACATGACAAAAACATTTTATTTCAACAAAAGGAAGGCCTACCTAACTCTAAGCTCGGGGCTTCACATTTTCCCCCAGGGAGGGCTGATTCCAATTTTGACAAATTCAATAAGATTAGATTATATGTTAGCTTAAGCCTCCCTAACCGCAACAAAGGCGTTACAGAAAGAGGAAGGCTCCATCAAGTTGTGGAATGGGAAATCTATGCCAAAATTGAATTATTTCATAAACTTGCTTTCTAGATTATTATTAGATTATTAGTTAGTTTAAGACTCCCTATCCGCAACAGATGCGATCCAAAGAGAGGAAGGAGAAAGGCACCATTTAGTATGGAATTAAGAGAACGCGAAATTTATGCAGAAAGGGCAAAGAAACAGTAAGTTGAGAAAAGTTCATGAAACACGATCAAAGTTAAGGAAGAAAGTAGTAGGTGATGAAAAACAGGTCAGCAGTGAACCGAAAAAAGATGGTCCTTCAACATAACAAAAAACATTATTTCAACAAAAAGAAGGCCTACCTTAGCTCGGGCCTCTTAGCTCGGGCTAAGAGCCCGAGAAGGCCTCTTAGCTCGGGCTCTAACCACTGTAAAAACTCAGAGAAAATGTTTTACCACACAACGCATTCATATATCCTGCATAAATAATATTGGATCACTCAGGAAATAAGAGAATGATTGTTGCAAAATGAAGACCAAATCATTTTACATAACGAATGGAGCAACTCGTGACACAATTGATGGATTTTTTGACATTGAAGCAATTCGTAATAATTGGAGCTATTTGTAACAATTGGAACAATTCGTAACACAATTGGAATGATTAGTGACAATTGAAGCAATTCGTAACAGAATTGGAGCAATTTGAAACACATTTCGGGCAATTCGTGAAATTTGGGGCTATTCGTGACAATTGGAGCATTTCGTGACACAACCGGAACAATTCGTGACACAGACGAGCCTCACAACATAACATGGCGCAAATAAAACATTAAAGCAAACAATCCCTCTCGTTCCAAAACATTTTAAAATACAAATAGAATCACTCATCATATTTAGATTAGATTATTAGTTAGTTTAAGCCTCCCTATCCTCAACAAATGAGATCCAAACAAACATCGGCATCTTAGGATGCTTTATTTCCAATCAAGCCTGATACATATGATCTTAAGCATTTGTTTCTCAAATGTCTTATAACTAACACTATATATAGGACACCATGACGGTTCCCCCGTGAAGCCGGTACCCATTTCCGACACCTGGGTTGAGTGGGGTATTGCGCTTAGAGAGGAAGGATGAAGGCACCATTTAGTATGGAGTTCAGGGAACGGGGAATCTATGCAGAAAGGGTATCGAAACAGTAAGATGAGAAAGAAGTTCATGAAACAAGATCAAAGTTGAAGAAGAAAGTAGTAGGTGTTGAAAAAACAGGACAGCAGTGAACCGAACAAAGTTGGTCCGTAACAAAACAAAAACCTATGTTATTTTAACAAAAAGAAAGCCTACACAACCTTTAGCTCGGGCCCTCACATTGTCCCCCTGGGAGCACTAATTCCCATATATACAATAGTTGTATCCCCCTGAGGGGCTCATCATGTTTACTACAATAAACAATCTATGGTTAAAATTCTGTAACTGTCAGGCTGATGTCATTTGACCCTTTCACCCCCGTTGGGCGAATGCGTCTCACAGACTTTCAATAAAACCTGTGGGATGTAGAATACCTTCATAAAATACCGATGAGACAAAAAATCCTGGGGCATGTAAAAGGATGCTTTATTCCAATCTATCAAGTCTAATACGAATCACCTTGTACATTGGTTTTTTAAATGCCTTATAATTAACACCAGTACGCCATTACGGTTACTCCCGGTCAACCCGGTACCCATTTCCGACACCTGGGTAGAGTGGGGAATTGTGCTTGAGTTTTCCCTTTACCCAAACGGGAAAGCCGCCGTGCAGCGCCGGGATTCGAACTCTCGACACCTTCACGGCAGGGCACGTTCTTTACCACTCAGCCACTTATAGCCTAACCTGTGAACGTGGGAATTTTTAAACTATTTTCCAAAGTATCATAGACTTATAAACAAGTAATATTTGCCACCAGTTTCAATTTTTCCGATTTAGTTTGGGTATCTATTCAAGGGTTGATAAAAAAAAAGTTGTAAAAGTCAAATTTTGGATTTACATTTTATATGAATGTGACTTGGTGTTTCTCTTGCACTGTGCAGCCTGAAGATGATTTTGGAAACATCGAAACGTTTCTTTTAAACTTCAAGTCACAGAACTTCATTACTTGTTATTTATGTTGATAACACTTTTAAAAATTACTTAAAATTTACTAGTAGAAATGATAGGAACTAGAACGATTTTGTAAGTTGAAGAGTTTGAAAAGAAAAAAATCGCAATGTTGAGTACAGATATCCATGCTAATTTCCACAGACTTGCATTATGATGCTAATTTTAAAATTTGCATGAATTATTAATTATAATAATAATTTATTATTAGTTATAATAATAATAAACTCAGTTGGCAACTCCGGTCAAAGACTATTTAGATGGCTCTTTGGTAATTTTCCAAAGTTTATTTTGTAGTTATACTATGATGGCTTTGTCGTGGTAGTATCAGTAACATCAATTTCGGCCAGCAGTCTCTTCTCGCGCGGTACCGCACTCAAGGTAACAAAATATACGCGTCAGCTCTATCACCTCATCACAAACAATCTAGTTCAAAGGCCCCTTCAGCTAGGTTACCTAATAATATTACAGAAGACCAGTTAACAGCAGTAGCACCTTGGTTCCAATGAACATTCACAAGGAAAAAGGCATATACGATCATTTTGCCACATATAAGGCCACAAATGCGCCTCAGATGATTCTCATCCCCTGCTCCTTTTACACAGTCATCACCACCATCACCGTTGTCGTCACGATTTCAATCAAACAAAAAGCAATTCCATCGAGAAACACTATTAATTGCTCAGAGACGAAGAAGTTCGTAACATAAAGTTTTGATCGATATTGCAGATATCGCAGGATTATCAAGAGCTTGGCTACATTAGGAGTAGCTGGGATTTTCCAGTGGGGGTTCCAGCTACCAAGAAAAATACAATTCATGCATCAAATTTCAACACATGGGACTTGAATACGTAACTTGTCTACCAACTGGCACAAAAACTCGAAAGTTTGCTATGTTTCAAGCGATGTCGTTTCGCCCTGTTAACAATTTTTCTCATTAGCGAAGTCTGTTTCCTTCTTCCTCTTTTCGGGTATGAATAAGCGCTCATGTTTTAAGCAGCTAACCTTTACCGCGCTCGGAGCATGATCTGAAAACTGTTTTCTAAACTGAACACTTAATGGAATGCTAACCCTTCAATTGTTTTTGCTTTATAGCGTTTGGCATGTTTTTCGACAAACAGAGAAGTAATTACGCTTCTCGTTTGCCAAAAGCAGCTAACCTTTACCGTGCTCCTTAGCTCGATGTCGCTGAACATTCATTCTTTTTGGAGAGATATAGCCGCATAACTCGCACTTGAACAACTGCCATATACCGTGCTTACTCGCCTGATGTCATTTAAACCTGGTTGCATAGACTGAAGAATAGTCGCACGACTCACACTTGAACACCTTTCCTATACCGTGCTTACTCGACTAATGAAGTTTAATAGCCCTCGTATAAGCCGAAGAAAAATCGCAAAACAGACACTTGTACACCTGCCCATTACCGTGCTCACTGGCTTGGTGTTATTTGAAATTAGAATAATACGCAGACGAGTATTCGCAGAACTCACATTTGTTCAGTTTACCAATGCCATGAACACGAAAATAATGTCTATGAAGGAAGGTGCGAAAGGCAGAAGTATAGTCACACACAGTGCAATTCAACGGTTTCCCTTCCCCATGTTTGCAAAGTTTGTGCACCTTCAAGCTATTTTGATAAGCAGTCGCGTATTCGCATTAGTAGCACTTCAATTGCTCGCCAATCCCATGCGCACATTTTTGGTGTTGCTGCAGATTACGAATTTTAGTACAAGAATAATTACAACTCTCGCAAAACTTCAGCCATTTTCCCTCACCACTATTTTTGCACAAATGTTGCTTCAAATCTTTTTCAGAACCAAATCGGTAATCACACAACAGACATTTACACAAGTTTCCTTCCTCGTGTTACCTTGCTATACTATTTAAACTATTCGAATTCACAAAACTTGCACTTCAAGAAAAATCCCAATTTATGCCTGCCACGAAGGTGCAGTCTCATACAATCTTTCTACCTGTGGGGTACCCACAATGTTCACACAGTAAGGGCCGTGACGTGAGTCTGTCAGAAAGTGCGGCCTCAACACCACTGACGCTACCCGACACATCTGATGGGAGCAAGTCAGCGCTCCCTCGAGATGTTCTAGTTGGTCCCTGATGAATAGCCCTTGTGTTGCACGCACCAGAGCTGCCTTCTCTCAACTTCTTCTCTGCTTCTACGCGCCCTGGACTTGCCTCAGTGCAGTCATCCTCAACTTCTCTCTTGAAGGTGAGGGTAGAGGGGGTAGCAAACGCACTAGCCTGTGAGGGAAATCTCGTTTTAATTATGGACGCAAATTATGAGGCAAGATTGGAACAGCTTTACAATCATTCACTTTCAAAATATTTGAGAATAATAACAAATAAAAGGTTGAAATTATTCAACATTTCTTCGTTACTAGCAAAATATATAATTTGCTAGTCCTTAAGTAGACCCAATAAAAAACAGTGAAACCAAACCCAATAAACAATAAATTTTACCTACGCCCTAGAATACCTATGAGGAAGGAAGTATCCGTCCAATAGGAAATCAAAAACTAATCTTCTATGCAAAACAAATGTATTAATAACTCCAGAGAATAAGTTATGAAAACCATCAGCAGTAAAATAAATGTGTGCAGAGATGTCAGCATATCATGCATGAGGAAGAAGCAGAGATACCATTAACAAAATAAAAATTACAGTCATAAACTTAGTTTAAACTATCCCCATCAACATTATAAGTCATTTAGGCCATGGGTTCCTAACCTGTGGTGTTCACATCCTATAGGGGTGCATGACGACATCCCAAGAGGTGAGAAAAAAGCCCAGGTTTGCACAAAATGAGTTTTTACAAAACTTTATACCTGACATACACTGCATTCGTTTTTAATTTAAATTGAGCAATACTGAGAAAAAATGATACAGTCTTTGAGAGATACATAACTTCGTTTATTTTATAGGATATTGGTTGTATTTTGGCATCTTAATTTCAGGTGGTGTGAGGTTCTAATGAAATTTCTTCAGATGCAGGGAGCCGAGAAAACGGTTGGGAACCCCTGCATTAGAGCTATCCATATTTTCAACATCATCCAATCGCTCCATTTTCTCAAGAAAACATTCGTCCAGCTGGTAGCTCATCCAGAGCTGTAGAGCTCCGTCCCACTCAGGTCAGCTGTCATCGAATGCAAGTCAGACATTCCTATTGTTTTGTATTGGGGTTCTCTTGACAAAGCAATGAGACCAAAATGGCTTTGGAATGAATTTTCTAGGGACAGGAATAATTCAAAATAAACACAACTCTATTATTATTGTTGTAATTATTATTATTATTTCAGTATATCAGTTTAAGACTCCTTGGGTTCAATAAATGCAATTTAATGTCAACAAAAAAGAGACTAGTTAATATGGGCTAAAATAAATGCACAGGGATTCCATAAAGGATACCCTTCAAATTGAAAGAGCAAGTTAATAGAGACAAGGAAGAAAAAATAAACAAGAGGTGGAGGAGTAAGCAATGCACTGAAAGTAGGCAAGAGAGATGAAAGTCCCAAAGGCCGACCTACATCTGAAGTAACCTAGCAGTATCCCTTCTGGGAGTGTCTGTCCCCTAGAGCATGAGACAGAAAAATTAATTAACCTAGACTTACTACCTATCTTTCAAGAGATTTAAATATTTATTTGAAAGAATGAAACAAAAAATATGGATTCATAAAGTGAGGCGTTTTCTCATTAAATTCCAAACGCTTATGACTATGTAGGTTTTAATCATTAATGTCATAAAACCCTTCACAATTTATAAAAAAAAACACATAAACCCAGAAACACGCAGCTGTTCTACTAATTTCAAATTATAAACCTTAGCAGCAGTCTGGAACACGCAAATAGAAGTGAAAAAGGTGATGTAGAAAACATCAAGCAACCAATCACAGCACCTGAGGTTCCAGATGCCAGTCTATGGGTTCCTCCTTCACTGTGATGGCCTCCAGCTCATCATCAAGCGATGTCCAGAACATCAACTGCATGCAATTCAAGAGCATCAGAACAATATGACACCAAGGATATAAACTCAGTGATATAGAATAATAGAATTTACATGAATAAATGTCCCATTATTTGAGTTTTTGAATGAAATGAGATAAATTCGTTTTCAGCCCACATTGATAAAAGATAAGGAGAAATTAAAAAGGCTTTAGAAGATATATAGCTCAACTTTACACTGCATGAATTAAATTTACTGTGCTAAAATATCTCTGGGGAAAAGTTAAAAATTATGAAGCAAAAACGGAATTCAGGTAATGCATATTCGAAATATCATTCATTCAAAGCAATAAAATCATTGCTTTTTTCATGTATTATATCTGGTCCACATTTATAGGAGCATTTTAGTGATACATTCAAAAAAGTAAATGAAAATTGTAAAAATACTGAACACAAACATAATTGGTTGCAATCTACACTAATGTAAAGCTCTTCATAGCACTGTCTTTACTCAAGTATGGGTGAAACTTTAATTTTTTAATTATTGTAAATTAGAGCACTTGATATTAGGTCCACACAGTTTACACTAGTTCAAGAATACTCTTTAATAAAAAAAACTTTACAATTGACCTTGTAAGTAAATTAAACTGAATAAAATTGAAGCTAAATATCAAGCCTCTATTTCCATATAAAATGTTTTTTACTTCAAAAACAAAAACTAATTCTGATTACAGTGGTACCTCGGTACTCGACCATAATCCGTTCTGAGGTGGCGGTCGAGCACCGATTTGTTCGAACACCGAAACCAATTTTCCTAGAGCTAGAGCAACACGAAAAAGTTTAAATCTGGGAAGAAATACTCAAACAAACGGCGTACGTCTTACTCCGCTGGCGGTCCTAGTTGAACTGACGCTTACCCGCTGGCCAAGAAGGGCCGAGGAGCGCGTTCGGGTCGACTCGGCTAGTCGAGTACCGAAAATCTGTTCGAGGTCCGATGCATTTTCTACTCGAATTTTTTGGTCGAGCACCGATTTGGTCGAGTAATGAGGCGGTCGAGTACCGAGGTACCACTGTACTTGGTTTCAAACCTTGCCTGTAGATGTGGAACCTCCTATTAATATTTTTACAGTTTTCCATGCAAACGTACTTAGCACAAATGGTACCTATATATAGTTTTTACAGTTTTCCATGCAAAATAAGTATACAGTGGCCGCCAAAACAAAGTTTACCCCTGTCTCGCGAGAAGCACAATTGGCCGGTAATTTTATTATTGCATTCCTCACCATATGGGAGGAGAGAGGAGGGTGGTATGACGTGTGTCGCTCCACCACTGCCCCACACACAAATCCCCGCTGCACAGTCAGTCATGGATCCCTCGGAGCTCGAGCAGAGTACACGTGTGTTGCGCTGCTCCACAGGCCTCTAATTTACTACCTGTTCACTTATTTTGGCGCCATACCAGAATCCACCAGAGCATCACAATGGGTCGGAAGAAGCTTACTATTGAAGAAAAGACCCCAGCCCTCACCCTAATTGACCAGGGAGTCCAGGACTGTCGAACTGAATGTCTGCCGAATGTCCCTTTTTCAGCTTAAAAAATCAGCTGCCGCACTTCCTGCTGGGACCACATCGCCACGCAAACTGGGAGGTGAGCGCAGCTCTGCATGTTTTTCCTTTATTTCTGCAACTGTATTGGAAGGATATTGCTTTACTTCTCTTGTCAACACCTTGTCAGTCCTTGCTGCTGTCTTTCTCTTGCGCTCACCTCCCAGTTTGTGTGGCGGTGTGATCCCAGCAGGAAGTGAGGCAGCTGATTTTTTAAGCTGACAGAGGAACACTGGGCTGACATTCAGTTCGACAGTCCAGGACTCCCTGGTCAATTAGGGTGAGGGCCTGAGTCTTTTCTTTAATAGTAAGCTTCTTCCGGCCCATTGTGATGCTCTGGTGGTTTCTGGTATGGCGCCAAAATAAGCAAACAGGTAGTTATGTAGAGGCCTATGGAGCAGCGCAACATAAGTGTACTCTGCCTGAGCTCTTAGGGATCCATGACTGACTGTGCAGCGTAGATTTGTGTGCGGGACAGTAATGGAGCGACACACGTCATACCACCCTCCTCTCTCCTCCCATATGAGCAATGCAAGAACAAAGTTACCGGCCAATTATGCTTATCGCGGTACAGGAGTAAACTTTGTTTTTGGGGCCACTGTATTTAATAACCTTTCTGTTCAACTTTAACAAGTTTCTTCTGAACTTCATTTATTTTTGACAAATTCAGGCAAAAACTTATGAATAATTTATTCGTAAATTCAAAAACTTTATCAGCATCGGAAATTTCTGTCGTGAAGCATAGAGCTTTAAAGCTTTAAAAAAATTTTTAAATAAAAATAAAGAAGTAGGCACTTGCTTGTGCTAAAAGCACCCACAGTAGGACAATTTCACTGACAATTCAGGGTTATGACAATTTTTTCCACGGGAAATTTTTCCCTTGACCATTTGAATTGTCATTCCCAAAGGGTTAAAATTTCTTAGGTAATGTTGACTACATTTTTTCACGGGTCTGCCTAGCTTTTTGGTGATATTGTCCGTGAAATTTCCACGAGACATGCCGGTTTTTATGATTATTCCAATTAATAGAATCATGCTATCTAAACTTGCCTCATATTACTTTCTGAATATTCCTCATTATATAAGGGCCACAAAATAAATACTAAAGTAAAACATACAATCTGAACTTCTTCACAATTAATATGGTAATGTGTTAAGAATTCCCACTTTAGGGAAAATGAAATGAAATTTATGTTGGCACAGGAGAGCAATGCAAACAACCTAACACTGCATGTACGGGCCAATTTAGTCAGGTCAAAATATATAAGTAATAGAAAAATAGAAATCATTTCTACAGAAAGCTTGGTTATAAACTTGATCCAACATTGAAAAAGACATATAGGCTTATAAGAGAATCAGCAGTAAACCAAATAAACGTTATCTACACTATGAGAATTTTAACATGCTTGACCCCACCTAGATACTGAATATTTAATTCCAAAACTAAAGGCTTCACGTGTGATGATGGAAGAAACTTTTCAAAAGGTCAGACATAAAGGGTGAAATTGAATAAGAATTTGAAGTGTGATACACTTTAAAAATAGATCAGTTACAATTATTTCAGTTTTTTAGTGAAATAATAAAATATCAACCAACATTTTTGGAAAATAAACCAAGAATAGGCCTTCAAATGGGCGGTTATTATTATATCAAAAAAGAAAATATAAAATTTCCTACTTCATATGCAAGATGTTTGAATAAAATAAGGACAAAAAATACATGATCACTAAGAACAGGATTCCCTGAATAAAATTTCAAAGTTCAGAAATTTTGGATAGTTTGTTTTTATTGTTAGAAGATGAAATATTTGGCACAGAAAATTAGCTTTGATAAGTTGGTGTAAGTTTAAAATCCTCCAATCAGTAACATAAATATTTTATAGAAAATAGTAATCAGGTTTAATTAAGTACGAAATTAAGCAAACATAGAATATATGTCCAAGGCACATTTCACACAAATCCCGTGCATGAAAAAAAGTTTACAAAGCAAAGAAAAATCTGAAGAAGAAAGTGATACTGGAAAACAGAACACCAGTAAACCATAACATGATGGTGCATAGTGTTAGTAAACCATTTTTATTTAAAAAAAGTGAAGGGCTGCCCAACCTTCAGCTTGTGACCCAGGAGTGCAAATTCCCATTAATATAAAAGTTAAATATTGATGAGGGTAATGAAATAGAGACAAAAAACACTGAAGATTGAAAAATTGGGTGTGAAAACAACCCTACAGAAAATTAGATACCACAAACAATTCATTTTCAAGCCGTGATAACCAGGGTTGCAGAGCCAGAGTGAGTCAGAGTCGCATATTTTAAGGTGGCGTCAGAGACGGTCACTTTTCCGATTGTGTTAGAGTCGGAGTCACTTTTCCGAATGTGTTAGAGTCGGAGTCACTTTTCCGAATGTGTTAGAGTTAGAGTCACTTTTCCAAATGTGTAGAGTCGGAGTCACTTTTTGGAATGCGTTAAGAGTCGCAATTGGAGTCGTTCTTTCGGATGTGGTGGAGTCGCAATTGGAGCCTCTTTTTTTGCTGTATTTGATTCTAATTTTGGCTGAAATTTTTTTATAATTATTTAAATCGGAGAGTAAACAAAACAGAGTTAAAATACTTCACTGAAAAGCTAAAAAAGCAATGTTTTCGATGATCAATTTGTTTGAGGTTTGAAACAACGTTTTTATACCTAGTACTTAATAATGTCATTGATATCTAGTCATTGTGGGTTCACACACATATTTGTGTTACCTAGGAGTGCAAAATATAATTTTTGTACTATGCAATAATGCAAATTTTGAAGTTGAAAAGCCAGAATTAGTTATTGAAAGCATCTCAAATTTATTCTGTTTATTTCTGTTTCATTCATTTTTCCTTCAATTAAGACATAGGAAGTAGAAACCTGTAGTAAATGTGATACAAGTTACTTGCAGAACAGCTCAGCTGATGCAATACATTGGACTCGCATCAAGAGTGGTGACTCTATACCCTCCTAATGTGTCTGTATTTTATACAAGCGGTTCCTTTTAACTATCTCTTCTAGTCCTTCTAGTCTTTCTATATTAATAATAAAACGCGTGTCTCCATTAATTTATAAACAAATGTTTTTCTGCATAATTTTCCTTTTGTTATTACAATGGGAATCAGCTTGCTTAGATGATACCATAATTACCATTCCAATAATATGACAAACCTGGCATCGGGATTCTTTTGTTTATAAGTAAAAATTATTGCAAGAAAATAAAATCTATTGTTAAGATAATGCAGCTAATTGTGGTAAAAAGGTATGACAAATTTTTCAAAACTTCATGGCTCATAATAATTTAAAATATAATACGCAGTTCTTGGTTGGTGGGTGCGTCTGTGAGGTTCTAAAGGATGCTTAATGAACGTATCTGGGGTACAAGTTTCACAAGTGCGCAAATACGAGAATATTTTTATCACGGGTACTGTTAGAATAGATATATTGGTTTTGTCATCGATAACTTGAGACAATTTTGATGGAAACTATGGTATACCGTCATTCTTGACGGATCATGTACACTAGTAAATATATTTATGGAAAACTTTATTTTTAAAACTCTGTTGCCAATTTAAAAACGGTTCATAAATAAAGAATACAATAAACATATGTACAGGTTGCAACACCTGCAACCACTAATAAATAAAATACGCATCTCATAAATTATGAATAGGTGGAGTTAGAGTCACATAATTGCAGAAAGGTGGAGTTGGAGTCGCAAATTTATTCCTCCGACGCCACAACTTTGGTGATAACCGATAAAATAACATAACTAATAATCATAAATATTATACTTTCTATAATTATAGGAAAATGTATAGATATCATCTACCTAAATGAATTTCGTTGTTTACATTATAACAAAACAAATGATTTTCTATTCGGAAAAATATTTAGACTGCCCCACATGGTATGTGAGTTTTCCATCACATTTACACACAAAATGATACTGAATTCTTGAAAGCCTACAAAAGTAAATTGTTACAATATCTGTAACCCAACTTAGTTACCACATCTGTGATGAAAATAGCACGCATTGAAATTATCTTAATCCATCTCTTGATCTTAAGATTCGATTCGTTTTCCATACTACACAAATTTTTTATTGCGGAAAAATAACTAATGTATCATGAAAAATTTACAGGATGAAGTTGTACTTGGGGATCACCCTTTATGGGCATTGCCAAACTCTACTAAACATATTTTTTTTGCCCCAGGAGACTTTGAGCTTTGAAACCCAGTTACAATGTATTTTTTTTAATATAAAGAGGTTACTTGGTACTCTGAATGTTTTTAGCAATACAAAACAAAAACATGGTACATATCAGAGAAGCAGTGTGACAATTAAAACTGGAATTTCTTTTAGTAATAACCCAAAAATAGGAACTCTCGAGAGTCAAACAAAAATGGCCTTATTCAATATATAATTAGGAAAACAATTCTATCCCCACATCCTGTACTAAGAAATAACAGGATTAAAGGAAGTTTATAAAATTAGATATGAGTTGAAAAATAAAGTAATTAATTTAGAAAAAACAACAGTAAGCCCAAAAAATGGTCTGGGACAACACAAGAAAATATATCTTCTATTTCAACAAAAAAGGCCTCCTAAACCTTACCAGTTATTTGGTAAATTCTCTTTTCCTATGAAATATTACAAGGCAATATAAATAATACTTAAAATAAAACAGCAAACTAAACTGCTCAGTATGTTCTATTTTGAAGTAATCATCAATGAAAAAAGCTCGTCATAGTCGTGTGTGTAGCGAACCTGACTCCGTGCGGGGAGACCCGGGTTCGAGTCTCGGCGCTGGTGGCGATTTTCTCTGTTGGGTATAGGAGAAAAATTCTAAGCACATTACCCCACTCTACCCAGGTGTCTGAAATGGGTACCGGTCTTTGACCGGGGGAAAGCGTCATGGCGTCCTGGTGTTAGTTATAAGGCATTTGAAAAACCAATGTAAAAGGTGATATGTATCATGCTTCAATTGGAAATAAAGGATCCGTAGATGCCGATGTTTGTTTGTTTGTTTAAAAACCTCAAGGATTTTACTTTTTTCAATGTTTACATTGTTGATCATACCTCAAGTACTGCTTACAGATGCGTTTTTAACTTAATTTGTTGATGTTACTTGAAATTTCTAAAACTTACTTGAATTAAAGGTTACCAACAATGAACTGCTTAGAAGTTGGTTTAAAATAATCAGAGGTCCAAATTTTACACAGATGAAACTGAAGAAAATAATTAAGCAACATGAAATATAATACTAATTTGCTGATAATGTAAATGAGGTTCTAGAAATTCTTCACACAGATAGAAATGAAAAACCTACTTCTCAATCTGGCCCTCAATTTCTGCAACAGACTTCAAAATTCTGCAATTGCCCTTTACAGATTTTAAAAGCTTGGAGACCTGAAATTTCACAGTGCAAATAGATTAGTCAGCATATTTAAAACAGATTTAGAAGTAAAAATCAGAAATAGGAGTCTTTTCTGATAAGCAAGTATTTTGCCATGTTGGAAATCAATTTAAAGCAAGGCTTCTATCTTAAAGTGGTGTAGAAGTTAGGACATACTCTGCATTCTTGTTGCTCAGAATAAAATTTTACTTTTTCACAAAACAATCATAAATAAATCTTTAGAAAATACATTAAGCTACTAGTAACCATTTTTGATGTTATAACAACTTAGCAACAAAATTAATATTTAGATTTATAAATTGTTGATATTCACAAACAATTGTGAACCATTGTACACAACCCATTAAAAATAATGGGATTTGATATTGTCATTAGGCATAAAAATGTAGATAACCAACCTTAATATTCATTTTAATAGTACCCACAATTAAAATATTCATGTACTTGTGCACAGGTGAAACTCGTACCACAGATAAGGACATTGAGTGTTCTTTAACCGTCGCCACGTCCTGGACTTGTAGTGGATCCATTGGGTCCATACGAGTAAAATTTCACAAATTATTAATTTCGTAAAAGGAGAAGCCAATTATATGAACACATGCATTTTCATAATTTCTGATCACTGATTTCAATCCTTAAAACCTGTAAATCTATTAAAATATTACCCGAAAGTGATTTCACCGTAACACAATTTCTGTCAGCGCTTCCATTTGGCAACAGCGCTCAGGAACGACAGCGCCCGTCCGCCTCATTCAAAACTAAAAGCAAAACGGTGTCGATAGGTCGTGTTCAAGCTCCTGGCTGGTGAGACTTCGATTATCCTCTTTTCTATGTAATAGTGTCAGTAACGCGAAATATTAATTCCTTTTCACGTGTAATCATAATATAGGACTTACCTACTATTCATTTTGCCTAGTGTTCCAACCGTGTAGAGACAGTGTGCAAGATTGACGGAGTCATCTTGCTTGTTACATTTTTCTGTTCCAGTAAAAATTACTAGTCATTTTGTGTTTCAAGATCTTTAAAGACAAATATTTTGTGGTGAGCACCTTGTATAAAGTCATGTATTTTTTGGTTGATTTAGCTCAACCTTGTAGAAATTAAACTTAATTTTCTTAATTGCAAGGGTTCCTGAATTAATAAATACCAGAGACTTTCTAACTAAGCTTACTGGTTACTCAACTTGTGTATTTTCATTGAATTTAATTTTCTTAATTGCATAGATTCCTGAATTAATTAATGCCAGAAACTTTCTAACTGGGCTTACTGATTGCTCAACTTGTGTATTTTCATTGAATTTAATTTTCTCAATTACATTGATTCCTGAATTAATTAATGCCAGAAACTTTCTAGCTAAGCTCACTGATTGCTTAACTTGTATATTATTTTATTTGTGTATTATTGTGTATTATTTTTCTACTGCATTTAAATTTAGTTTTGGTAACCTCAAAGTAGATCAAGACACACAACCTCCAAATTCTCTGTTATTGTGCCACGCTGTAAAATGTCAGTATTAGTTTAGGTACTATTGTCAACTAGTTTGTATGTGATATAGCTAACTCAAATAAAAGTTAGAATTCTCTTTTGTCGTGCCAAGTTGGAAATGCCAGTCTGTGAAGCTTAGTATATTTCAGAAAATTTATAATAAATGCTTTTGTAAATGTCAGTCAATTATTATTGCTACTAGCTTTTGTATGTAATAAAGCTAATTAAAACCTGCAGTTCCTTGTTGTAAATATTAGGCCCCTAGCTAACTTGATAAAACTAGATTAACACACTTTGTCATTATTTTTGGCACACAATAAGTTACCGCTGTAGTCATCCAACTGACAGCCGGTCTGTAAAGCCTAGCATAATTTAGACTTAAATCCATAAGCCATGCTTATTAACTCACGGCATTTTAGCTGTATAAATTATTAATATTATAATTATAATTTTACCTCTTAACGTTGCCAACAATGATCAAATCTCTGTGTGTTGACAGGTTAGAATTACCAATTTCAAATGATTGCATTAAGTATACTGTACATATCTCTTACGTTATCACTGATCAACTGAAAACCAGTTGGAAGGCTCTAATTTGAACAACAGCAGTATGATGAGTAGAAACGACGTCAGTTTTTAATAATGGGAACATCTCATTAATTTTAATAATTGACTGTGTTCTTTGCTGAGCTGAAATAGATTTAGCCAAATAAATATTAGAAACTGGCCTGTCGTTAGCGATTGCAAAAGCCTTCTCATGAAGAGCAACTGTTCATTAAGTTTCTAAAGACGCCTATGTCAAGGTGCTTATATACCTCGGACTGCACTCAGGCGCCAGAGCTGCGATCCGAGTATGGTAGAGACTAACTTGTTCAGGGTTCTTCTTGTGATACCTAGATTGTGGCTCTCTCTCTCTCTCTCCCTTCCGTTTAGTGAGGTCTCCGGAGTTTATAGGTCCATGCGCCTCAGGTCTCTAGGGTTGTCCTTGGCGTTGCTGTATAGACAGCTCTGTAACAGATGAACAGAGCCTTAACATACTATACAATATATTCAGCTTTTTATGATTCATTATTTTCATTTTTATTTAATTTTTCCCATACATATAAATTAGCAATTTCATGCAGGGTTAGCATTCTCAACCTAGGCATCAAGACACTTGAGCAGCATAGAAAAATTTCAAGGGGGAAACAATGGTCCAGCCTGGGCAACACAGCCTGGAGCATCAAGCGGGTAGTTATTTGTGGCATTTTACAACTTATGGGTTTAGACATGCTTACTCCCTACTCTCTACGTTAAAACTACCTCTACTGGAGTGCATGTCCTCATGAGGCCAAAAAGTGACATTCTCTGCTGCTTTTTGAAGACATGTTCACTCTTTGTTCAAAGAGCCCCTTGTACAGTAATTGCATTTACAGACCTTATGCAAATAAGGACACTCTATTCAACAAAGTGCTTTTCTCCCTATTGGGAAGTAGGTTTTAATGCATTATCTAATGTTAGTTGTTAGTAGCTATTCATAGAATTCCCAGTTTACCTGTCGATACCAGAAAGGTTGCTACAGCAGTAAGAATTAATTGTTGCATTTTGGCGTCATACTTGCCTCCCCCTAACAGATTTTTAACCGTGCAAGGGATCTTGGCACCATTTAGTTCTGAATACATATTATCTCGGGCCAGTGAGTACAGTGGACATTGGAGTAAAAAGTGTTCAACACTATCTATACTTCCGCAAGTGCATTTATCTGTTGTTGCGAGTTCAAATCTGCACAGATGTTGGTTCAATCCTATATGGCCAGTTCTCAGACGAGCCATTGTGGTTTCTACCACTCTAGAACGGTGGTGAGACCAGGGCAAAAAACCAATGTCATCCCTAATTTTGAGCGGGAACTTTCCCTTTTTTTGAAGTTTTCACACCATGTAGCCACTTTTTCTTCCACTCTTTCTTAATAGATAGTTTAATTTCTCTCACCTTATCAGTTGTTGCAATGTGTATGTTGGGTGTTACCTCCTGCTGATGAGCGGCCTTCGCTGCCAGGTCTGCCAACTCGTTTCCCTCAAGGCCCTTATGTCCTGGAATATACTGAATACAGATTGGGAACTTCGTACTTGTTAGTTCAATATATTTGTGCACTTCATACACTAAATGAATGTAATTCACATTTGATCTACACTGCAGAGAAGATACACTAGAGAGGGAATCTGTATAAATAACTACTCCTGGAAGAGAGTCATAATTAGCAAATACATATTTAGTGGCCTTCACCAAGGCAAACATTTCACAAGCAAAGATGGAAGTCTCTGGAGGTAATCTCCAATTCATCATCTTGGTGCTCTGTACATCTTGAACTATTACTGCTGCTGTAGCGGAACAAACAGGGTCAACAAGTACAGAACCATCAGTATACACAGACAAATAATTAGGGTATACCATATCTTGTAGGTATTGATGGGTTGAATAAACTCTTTCACTGGACAAATGTCTTACCAGGTCATCTAAGAGCTCAGTGAGGAACATCCCACTGGTGTCCTTCCAAGGAGGAACAGGGGAAACAATAGAGGTACAACAGGTAGTAGGTTTGGGAATTTCCATTTTATTAAAGAGCCTTTCCGCTCTAACTACTAGAGGTGGTAACATGATGTACCCAGTCTAAGGCTTGTTCTGCAATGATCCAAGTTGGGGAAATATTTCTCTAGTGGTAGCTAAGTTATATGGTAGTTCCTTAAGTCTGCAATAAAACTTCATTAGCATCAACATCCAACGGAATTTCAGAGGAGGGACGTTATTTTCAACTTCGAGTGATAATATAGGATTGGTGCTTCGCACCCCGGTAGCAATCCTCAAACAGGTATTCTGTATAATGTCCAGTTTATTCAGGTAGGACTCAGGAGCTACTCCATAAAACATTGAGCCATAGTCTAATTTGGTACGGACCACCATTTTGTAATAGTTGAGCAGGCATGATCTGTCTGCTCCCCCGTGGTGATGAGATATTGCTTTCATAATATTTACTCTGGGAATGCAGCTATCTCTCACACTCTCTATGTGGGCCCTCCAAGAAAGGTTTGGAGCATCTAGTACAACTCCCAAATATTTATAGGTGGGAACAAAGTCTATGGTTATGCCTTCAACAGTTATAAAAAAGCGACTCCATGAACTCTAGGGAGGTCAGATAACATAACATTAAAAAGCGTTGGTGCAAGAACTGAGCCTTGTGGGACTCCTGAGCTTATTTTCCGAACAGAGGGATAACTACCATCAAAATATACCTTGAACTCTTTGCTCCGCAAATACTCCCTTATCCAACTAAGTGTCCTACCAACAATCCCAATTTTTGAGAGTTTAGAGAGAAGGCCAGTGTGCCAAACATGGTCATAAGCCTTACTTAAATCACAGAAAATCACCACGCATATGCCTCGGTCTACCAAGGTACATCTAAAATTCATTTCCAGCCTAGCCACCTGATCCAGGGTGCACATCCTCTTCCGAAAACCACTTTGAGTGTCACTGAGAGTCTCACATTTTTCCAACACATAATACAGTCGGTTACAGATCAAGCCTTCCATTATTTTTGCCACACATGACAACAGAGATATAGGTCTAAAAGCATTTGGGTCAGATGATACTTTATCAGGTTTTAATATAAGGATTATAGTAGCTAGCTTCCATGAACAAAGGATTATACTATTTTTAAAACTATGATTAATTATGGGCAAAAACCAATCATTATATTCCACTGTAAGATTTTTGAGCATTTGATTGTGGATCATATCCTCACCAGGTGAAGTATTTTTACTATGCTTTATCACTACCTGGAGCTCTGAGAGAGTAAACGGTTCATTATAATCTACTGTATCATCATTACTTAGTGCTATAGCTAGCTGCACCAAATAGGTGCCATCTGGAGTGGAACATTTTGAATTTAGTACCTTTGAGTATACATCTGCTATGGCTTTAGACTTACTTTGAGCCTCAGTAATCACTCTGTCATTCAAAACCAAGGGGTCAGATCTAAGTACCCGTCGTTTTCCAGACAGGGCACCTATTTTCTTCCATATAACACTCACTGGGGTAAATTGGTTTATTTCAGTACAGAAGTCCTGAAAGGCTTTAATTTTAGCAGCTTTAGTGACTCGCTCAACCATTGCTTCTGCTTTTCTCAATGTGATCAAATTATCGGGAGTTGGGTGCTTCCTAACTTTATTCTTTGCTGCATGACGCCTACTAACCCACGTGCTGCACTCACCGTTCCACCAGGGCTTAGAGTATTTTGGAGTGATCCTTTCTCGAGTTCTAGTGAAAATCCTTCGTGAAGTCTGGATAAGTGCTTCTGTGAAAATTACAACAGATTCCTCAAAATTTTTCCCTCGATTTATTTGGGAAAGGGAGGCTCTCCATTGGCCCCAGGAACCCCCACCAAAGAACCAGTGACCTCTAGATCTAAAAGTAGCCACGTCAGGGGTGAAACCCACCGATAACAGCACAGGTTCATGATCACTTCCCAACTCCTCCCCCAAACCAACCTGGGACATTGGTTGAACGTCAGCAGAGCTAAAACACAAATCCAAAGTGGATTTTGTCTTTGTAGGCAGATGGTAGTAAGTTGGTAAGTTTAATGGTGTGAGCAAAACAAGGTCATGTAGTAAAAGTACATTCACAAGATTATTTCCAGTACTATTACTTGGGGCTCTTGTGTCCCACATTGGGTGATGGGCATTGAAGTCACCAGTGACAAGTTTACATGAGCCAAGTTGGGAGAAATAGTGATTAAATTCGTCTGTACTGACAACTGAGTTTGGGTTATATAAGTTCAAGATTTCAATTGTTTTCGATTTATTGAAAATTTTTATTGCCTGTATTTCAAGGCTCCCATTTGGGTATTCATTCAGTGTTTTTCTGAGCAGTGCATGTCATAACGGACCAGCATTGCTATGCCTCCGCCAGGCCTCAAAAGTCTATGCTTATAAAAAGAACGATAATTTATAAAAGTTGGTTCTCTGCTGGCCTTCAACCATGTTTCGGATAAGCAAATTACATGTGGCTTTGTGGTATACACTCTTATTTTGAATTCTGATAGTTTACTGTAAAGGCTATGGCAGTTCCATACAAGAATATTTAAATTGTTACCTGTCTCTATTTTTTTTCCTCACCCCACCCTTACCTCTGTTTTGCGTCTTATTCAGCATTTTCCGAGCATCTTCTTGACATTTATTTTGACCCCTGATTTGGTGGGAGTTGAATGTTGGTCCAAGGCTGTCTTGGGAAGTGCGCTGCTCAACCGCCAGCTGCTCAGGGTTTTTGGGATTGATGGTCCTTCCTTGTTTTCTTGCATTTTCAGTTGGGTGGGAATGTGTCTTGATTATTTGGGGCTTGTCCGTCCTCAAATCCGGTTCCTCCCATGTTGCACGCAGGGCTGATCTACCAGGTATGTGCTGCCTTCGCAGCAATTTAGGGAATTTATATTTTCAAAACTGCGCTAGAAAATTTATGCCTTCGAACCTCGGAAGAACCATTCCGCAAGCCCGCTCGTTTTCCGCCGGAAACCCTCACTTCCGGACGTTAGGTATATAAACCTCTGCGAGCTCAGTAGAGAGCGCCAGTTTTGTGAAGGAAAGTGTGTAGACAGGAGAAGGAAATGTAAGTGTGTAGATTTTCAAGTGATATAGGCTAAGTTGTACCATTGTGTTTGTGGGATTTATTCTTTATTATCTCCAGCTAGTGAATAGACCGAGGAAAGCTGGAAGACTTCAAATGATGTTGTGTTGGAATTTATGCGGCCACAGCTTCTCTGTGTTGCACATGCAAATTCTGCATACCTGATGATTCTTCATTCATTGTGTCAAGATCACATAGCTCTCTGGCTAATAGTTTTGTACACATTGTTCTAATTGTGAAGTCTACCTTTGATCTTTGTTGTGGTGTTCTCGTGCCTACTCATGAATTTTTGGATTAGATTGATTAGCCTTACTTTGATCTATGCACACAGCGTTGTATAAATACTTGTTATCATGCTTTATGAATTCATGGATAAAAGCTATGGTTTTTGAGCTCTGGAATCATGTAATTACTCACTAGACTTGCTGAAAGCCAGTATCTAGAGTGTGGGTTTTTTGCCCATATTTGATGTAGTGATAATGGCTTGACTGACAGCTATATTAGATTACCTAGCTGATTATACGTGTCCTACGAGACTGTGTTCATTCCCATTAGGTAATTTATTTTTACTGATGTGTCTACTCATGCAGTTATTGACCACCTTTGTAAATGTATGTGTTGTAATTATGTCCAGAGGGTGCAGTTGAAATTACCAGACCTTTGTGACTGGTCATGTTGTCAAAGCATTGTTAATGGAAATTGTCGTGTACCTTCAATTCAGCATCTACCTGATCGGTCATGTGTCTAGAGTACTACCTGATTTGAGTATTTTATAAGTGTCACGTTAGGTTGGCGGCTAGTATCTGAGTGTGCCATTGAGATGCAGTTGTGACAATTGTGCGAAGACTCGCCTATAATTTATGTGTTGGCTGAGCCGCAGGAATATTACCCGTGTTCTCTGAGATATGTTTGCTTGTGCCGGTGATGCAGTTCTGACCAAACTTTTGCGTCCTATTATCTGAATTTCACTCTGCATCACCTATAGATTTTAAATTCTGAAAACTGTATATTTTTTGTATTGTTTTTGTACTAACTACACCTTTCTCCCAACAGGTAATTTTATGCACTACATATGGCTGCTTAAGACAAGTTTTGTATCAACCGTGGACTTTCTGAACCTTACCCACGTCTTAATAATAATCTGAGGCAGTCACAAGGTATGTCTACAGTAGGACTGTTATTGCTCATTTCATTTTTTTCAAATTCAAGTTCACCATATGTAAGGTTTGTTTGCATTTCTTCATTAATGAAATCCAGAAAGAAGCAGTCAGGAATAGTCTTGTTGCTATTTATCATCAACTTGAAAATCCTTGCCATAGTAAGGGCTATCTGAACATGGAGATGCTTGCTGGACTGTTGCAGTGTATTCTGGGTAATATCTTCATATTCAGTCTGGGTAGCAGCATTTTTTGTTTTTTCTGCAAACATCCGCTCTGGTAGCTGGCTTTTTGTGATGTTGTTCTGCTTGGAGGAGTTGACTTGATAAGTTGTACCATCAAATTTCCTTGGCGTGTTGGCAGTTATGTCTTGTTGTTTGGCCATTACGACTGCATTTCTATATGACATTTTATTTTCGGCCCGAATTTTCTCAACAAGCTTGGCATTTTTCATTCCTACACATCCCCCATAGCTTGCCGTGTGGTCTCCTTTACAGTTTGTGCATTTCATTGTTTTTTTGTTTCCTTGGAGATGCACTCTCTTGATTGATGAGGTCCAGCGCAGATCATACATCGAGGCCTTGAACGGCAGTCTCTTGCATTGTGTCCAAACCGTTGACAGTTGTAGCACTGCCAAGGCCTGTCCACAAATAAGCGAACTTTAAATCTCTGATATCCCAGGTATACGCATTCAGGCAGTGTTGGTCCAGAAAATGTAAGCTTCACGCAAAGTGTTGATTGGTAGTCTTTTCCTTTTGTCAGACGCAGGACGTCAAGGAGATTTGGGTTTTTGATAGATAGGTATTCTTTAATTTCATTGAGGTCTGAGTCTAGTCCGATTGGTCCTATAACTCCGAACGATTTTTGCATCGCTTCTGGCAATCTGCAGGTTACGGACCAATCTCCAATGCAGGGGGTTTTCAACAGATTGTTTAGTTGATAGCTGTAAATTTTCCTGATCTTGACAACCAGAAGTTTCCGGCTTATATTTTTTCTTGTGTCAATTATGTTGCATTTTCCTAATTCAGATGACTGTAGATCTCTCATTAATTTTAGTTCATTTGAGAAGAACTTCATTACGTCTTGAGAGGAGTTTCTGGGCTCAATCAGGATTGTGACAATTTCAGGCTGGGTGTCCTCAGGATATACCAGCAGGTCACTGGACATCATAGAAGACTGGTTTCTAGTATTTAGTAGGAGCGCTTTTTTCTTGACTGGTGGGTTATCAACCTGAGCAGGGCTATTTGCACCGCCTGCTATGGATACATTAGGTTGGGAGTTTTCAGGTTCTTCAGAGTAGTTACGTTTTTTTCCTTTCCAACGACGCATTTCCACTTGGGTTGTGTCCAGATTTTCAGCATTCAAAGCTTTTAGGAGTTCACTATCAGTTCCAGGAATACTTCCTACAACTTCATTTTTTTCAGGGCTCAGAGTTAGTTCCGGTAAACTCGGGTTCAGAGTATTCACAGATCGCAAATGAGAAGCAACTACACTACTATCATGAGGGGTGGTTACAGAGTCCATAATTGATTCATTAAAAGTGGCCATGGCGGTGTCCGAAATCACACTGGAGTCCATTGAGTCGACGAAAGAGATATTTGTTTCCTCTTCGAAGGTATCGAAGTCTTCTCCCGACCCCTGTGGCAGACCGGCCATCTTTGGCAGCTGTCTGCCAACTCGTAATGTTCCTTCTTTTCGAAACAGGATAGCCTGGTGTCTTTCTGCTTATTTTACTATTGTTAATATGAACAAAGAGAGAAACAATCAAATATAATTTACCGTAATCTGTAATATCTACGATGATTTTATTCACTTACCTCGCACGAACGTCCACCGACCGTCCAACAAACGATTTCGTTCTCGCGGGATTGTTTTTCCTTAGATTGTGGCAGCCTTGCATGTGAATAAGAATATGCTCTCTAACCTTTGCACAGTAACCCAGCCTAAGGCGTTTTTCCAGTCATAACCATGGTAGGTCATAACCCCGAGAGTTACCCGCGTAACTCTCACCGGAGTAACTCCTGACCAGATCCGAGAAGGCACTGTGAACACGATTTTGGGGTTACTCAGGCTTTGTTTATAAACAAACAATGAATCAGCTGATTAGCTTTCCCTCTTATTAGAGTTGATAATGCATGTTGATTTTTAGTGTGTGATAATTAACATTCTATTTTATGCTGACATATGCTGATTAAATTTATATCTTAAACATTGCATTTTCGAGCGTTTACTCTGTGAAAAACATGCTTCACGTTAAATAATACAGTATATATTTAAATCAACATTATTAGCTTTTTTTTATTGATTTAATGTTTTCTTATTGAGAAAGTGATCTTCGTTGACAATTACTTGATGCCTGTGTTCTAGGTGGATACTGTTTGAATCTTATTCCAAAGATTATGAAGAATGAAATTCAAACACATTCTGTTATATTATTGCAATAAGTTAATGTCAATGAAGCGCTTTATTTAGTTAATAATTTTCTTTTTAAAACATGAATTGTCTTTATCTTCCCCAGAAAATGACAGATGAACAAGATTAAATTCTATTCTCAGCCATTGCTGGTTCAAAGGCAATGTTTAGTAGTGATCTACAGTCGGTTGTGAACAATTTTCCTCTCGTTCATGAAAAGCTTTTTACAGCTGATGATGGAGAGATTAACAGGTAAAACAAAATTGGCAGTTATATACAATTGTTTTAAAGTTTATTTAATGTAATAATGCTACTCTGAGTGAACTTAATTTTGTTCTTTGGTAAAGGCCCTACAGGCCATGAAAAAACTATGAATTAACCTAGTTGAGAGCTCTCAATTCTATTAAAAGCTTTTAATATATTAATATGTATCAAATAAAGCAGGATTTCTACTGATATTTCACTTTCACATTTGACCATCTTCAACTGCAAAAATTTACCATGTATTGTTACATAATGAATGTTGTCCAAATGTCCATATGTAAGTAATCGGCCTATAATGAGTAGATTCAGTCAATAATTCATGCAATAACAAAAGTTCAGAAAGGTTCTAAGTTCTTGATACTTGAAATACTGCATAAAATATTTCATACCAGATAAAGCAACTAATGCATAACTGCAAAAAAAACACCCAAATTCTTAATATATCACATCTTAAATGGACTCCACAAAGTGTTTAGCAAAGGATCTGTCTTAGCATCTTTCAATTATGCAAGCAACTGTTCACCATATGTAAGAAAATAAACTGACTGGAAACTAGTTCATACCAGGAAATTGTCAGATCCACTTACAGGAATATTTCCCATAAACTGCGACAAATTTCTGATTCTGAGAGAAATTTTTAAAAATCTGTACACTCTTTACACAAATGTAGATAACTTTAAATTTCAATGAATTATTTGCCTTTGTAAATTTTTACTACCATAATGAGTAAAGTAGGCCCCTGAGGCAAATTTTTGCTTCCTTTTTTACTACTTTACTACCTAATAATCCTGTAAAGTATTCTACATGTGAATTTTTTAGACTAGTAGATTGATGAGAGAACTAATCATGGTTTTTTTTGCAGGCAGGAGAGATGCTTTGACCAATCATTCACAGAAAATTGCTGGAAATGGATGATTTAAATTTTTTTGGGCACATCAGAATCAGTAAGCAAGCATTTTATGAGCTAGAAAATATTTTAAGATCCTCTCCAGCATATGACTATCCTAACAATCTTGGTCCTATGCATCAAATGACATTTTCTGAAGCTCTCCTTATGGTATTGTGGTATCTCGCTTCAAAAACCACTTTTAGAGACTGCTTTGCAATTTGGTTGCTCTTCTGGCCAGGTGAACAAGTTGTTTTATAGGATATTAAATATAATCAACAGTACGCAGGCCTTAAAAATATCTTGGCCAATTAATCTTGAAGAGAAACGAAGAGGATTTGAAGCAATTGGAAATTTTACAGCACTGTTGGAGCTATTGATGGAACACATATCAAGGTTAGAGTACCTGAAACTGTACAGAGAGATTACAACAGTCGGAAGTTTGTTTACACAATATTGCTGCTTTCTGTGTGTGATACAGAAAAACGATTCATGATGGTGGCTACAGGCATCCCAGGAAGTGTACATGATCAACGTGCATTGGATATGACTAATTTTGGTCAAAACATAAAGAACCATCAAAATGATTTCTTTCCAAGCAAAAATTTGCACATCATTGGTGACTCTGCATTTTCATTGCGTTTGAATGTGATGACACCTTTCAGAGACAATGGTCGCCTAACACAACGTGAGGTAAATTTCAATACTAAGCTGTCCCAATCCAGACAAGTAATTGAAAATGCATTTGGATACCTGAAGAACAGGTTTAGAGTTCTCCAGTACTTGGAAGTCAACATTGAACATGCTGCACCCATCATTCATGCCTGCTGCATCCTTCATAATTTTGCATTAAAGGCCTCTTTAGACGATGCAGCACAAGCGACTCATTGATGCATCATGCATCACAAGTACTCACAAAGGAGCATGCTGCTGCAGCAAAACACCGACCCGGCAAATATGGATCCGTGATGCCTACTCCCATGCAGCACGCGAGGAGCACAGAGATCTAGTGTCCATGAAGCAATGATTGAGAGAGGTTGTGCGTAATTGCGTTTCCCACTGATTACAGCCGACTCATTTCTTCGCGATTTTGTACAAACTTTGATCGAAGAATGGCAGTAAGTGTATTCATTATCAATTCAATCAAGGATAAAAAGGAAAACCAACGTGGCTAAGAATATCATGATAAAAAACAAACATTTCGGTTTAGAAAACCAAACGTTCCACGTTGGTTTTCCTTTTTATCCTGAAAGTGAGATTTCCCAGAAATCAATCTATTTCATTTATTCAATTCAATCAAATTATGCAGTGTTGGGTAGTATCTCGATGCGTCCCGATCGGTTCACAAAAGAGCCCGGCGTCGTACATCCATCACTCGACGAGTCTGAGCAGTAACTGACCGCCATTCGTGCTTCTCTCACTTGCTCGGCTGCAGAATGCCGTCTACAAGCCCATGCAGCACCGATCAGCAAACTCATGCAGCACCGATAAGCAAACTCATGCAGCACTTGCGACTCTTTTGAGTAACTATGATGCCTCGTCTAAAGAGGCCTTTAACACTGTCCAAGTATAAGTGATGGAGAACCAAGAGTTGAACTTGTAATTGAGGGCGAGACTGAGCGACAAAAACGAAATTCTATTGCTGATTCTTTGTAATTATGCTATGAATTTGGATGGACATCAAGGTTTAATTTAATGTGTATAGGTATTCTTATTATTTTTTTGCAGCAAATTTTTCCTTAACTTCCATTAGTTACTTATTGATTATGCAAATCAGATTTTATATAAATGAAGAAAATTGAAAACATTTCCTTGGCTACTTTTTATTGTCTTTGATTTTGAAATTGCCTGCTACATATATACTATTTTTCACCCCTCAGGGGGATATTACTGATGTATCTATGGGAATTAGTACTCCCAGGGGGACTATGTGAGAGCCCGAGCTTAAGGTTAGGTAAGCCTTTTTCTGTTGGAATAAAAAGTTTTTTATTATGTTAAGGACCACCTTTTTTTGGTTCACTGCTGTCCTGTTTTTCAGCATTTAATACTTTCTTCTTCAACTTTTATCTCGTTTCATGAACTTCTTTCTTAGCTCACTGTTTTTATACACCTAGTGCATAGATTCCAAGTTCCCTTAACTCCATACTAAATGGTGCCTTCATCCTTCCTCTCTTTGGACATCTTTGTAGTGGTAGAGGGAGGCTAAAACTCTCTTATGTAATAATTATTTACTGTTTTTCAATGCTTAATGCAGTTAAGTATTAACCCAGATTGTGTTGTATGTATAACATGAGTGGTAGTTGGTGAATAAGGAGTTGATATTTCAAATAATTAAACATGAACAGTATGGATTGAAGCATATTTTCCTAGTATGTAGAGCAGTATGATTGATGGTAGAGTTGAATGTTGAATATTATAGACTTCATATGAGTAGAGTTAATGACAGTGTCATTCAAGTGAAGTCAAACACTTTCTCTGATTCCCCATGCTGAATAAAAGAATTGCACATGTTGGTAGGTGGATAACACCATCCATTTTGACATAACGAATGTTTTGTGTAAATTACTGGGGTGACTAGAAGAAGAAATTTTAAAAGTTAATGAGTTAAGGTAGGTTAATTGTGCAGTGATTAGGAAATTTTGAGTCATTGCAGATAGCTATTGTTTTATATGAAATGATGTATGTATTATCTGGAGAAGATAACAAACTGCCAAATGTTTGCGCAGCTGTGATGGAGAAATAAAGAGAATCAATGGAAATTTTCTGGTAGAAATATTTGATGTGGTGTTGAGACTTGATTAAAAAACAAAACATACATCGGCATCTTAGGATGGTTTATTTCCAATCAAGCCTGATACATATGATCTTAAGCATTGGTTTTTCAAATGTCTTATAACTAACACTATATATAGGACACCATGACGGTTCCCCCGTGAAGCCGGTACCCATTTCCGACACCTGGGTTGAGTGGGGTATTGTGCTTGAGCTTTCCCTTATACCCAACGGGGAAAATCGCCGCGCCAGTGCCGGGATACGAACCCGGGCCTCCAACATGCAAAGCCGATCCCTTAACCACTGTACCACTGCGAGCACTGAGGGTATTACAGAAAGTATACTGCTGCCTTTATTAGTATGAGCATTTAAAATTTAAATAACATGTTATTGCATTTGTAACTTAATTTAAGTACAAGGACTGCTTTGGTAAGAAAAATTTCTACACAGATTAGGACTTGTACATTCGTCATTGCAATATTTGATGAGAGTAGAAAACTTGATTGGGTTACAAAATGTCTATGAAGGGTTAAAAAATGTGATACATGTATGACTAACTTAAAGCTTGAAAAAATGTATTGGAATAAAGATAAGTGGTATTAAAGTGATATGTTCATTCTATTTGTATAAGTTTGAATATTAAGGGAATAAAGTACATGTGAATCTGTCCATTTGATAGGCAGCAGTATACTTTCTCACTTGTAATACTGTTGATCAGTGCGAGTGCAGAAATAAAATCGCATGTTACAGGGCTGTATAATTAACAGTAGAGGTGTAAAAAAAGGTTCTGACGTAAAGATATTACGAGCTTCACACGCAAAAGTGTTGCGCGGGTGTTATCATTCTGTAGCAACTCCTCTCACTTTCCTATTCTGAGCCCCCCTCAGGGGATACAACTATTGTATCTATGGGAATTAGTGCTCTCAGGGGGAAAATCTGTGAGGGCCCGAGCTTAAAGTTAGGTAGGCCTTCTTTTTGTTTCAATAAAATTTTATTGCTATGTTAAGGACCACCTTTTTCGGTTCACTGCTGTCCTGTTTTTCAGCACCTACTACTTTTTTCTTCAACTTTTATCTTGTTTCATGAACTTCTTTCTCAACTTACTGTTTCTCTGCCCCTTCTGCATAGATTTCGCACTCCCTAATATCCATACTAAATGGTGCCTTTCTTCTTCCACTCTTCGATACGCTCTTTTTTGTAGCGGTTGGGGAGGCTTAAACTAAGCTATAATCTAATCTAATATTCCTATTCTGAGTATAGAAGTGATGGGAGCGATAAATTTGTCAATCTTTAATTAATTATACCTACAAGTTTCTAGCAATTACATGGAATCTAATTTTTAATGGTTTTCAATATCTCTTTATAAGTGCTTTTTGTTATTTGGAATGTATTTTCTCATAAAGAAGCTTAGTTGGCATCCATGATTATCTTATGCTCATGTTTTCCTATCAATAAAGGAGTTCATCATGGTGAATTTTGTTTTCATGGTCCAGCTAACAGCTAGGTTTTTACTATGAACATGATTGAGGAAACATACTTCATGACATAATGCGCTGTTGCAATGAAGTATGGATACAGAATTAATGAAAACGTAGCGACTCCTCAGTATTTACTGCAAAAATAATTAGATAATTAAGAACAGTGGGTAAAGAGTAATCGGTTGAATGATCGAAAATACATGAATGGAATTATTAATTGTAATATAGCGGGAAGTGTAAGTTCTAGTTAGACATACCAAAAGTTGGCAACGCTCGTGAGAGCAACAATCGCAGCCAGTCTCCTATTGGTCTCAGGTCCAACAACAGTACATGTTGGCTGAGTGTGTGTATATAAATTACCTAAATGTGGCTAAGTACCTAACCTAATACTTCTATCTACTATTACTACTACTTTATTCTATTCTTTTCTATATATATTCCCACCTATCTCCGCTCTACTCTTGCTGGCCACATGTCTGGTAATTGAGTATTTAAACTGTAAGGTATCTATTAGGTGAGTGGATTATTTACCTTATGTGATGTGTCATTGCATTTGTCTATTGATGTGCTATTTATGTATTGATGAGGTGTAATAATATTATCCCTGTCTTGAAACATAATATTAATAGAATCATTACAGTTGATCCTCACGATAAGAATCTCATGAAAATTTCAACTTTAATTTACAAAAATTTGTTACGTTATTTGTTCAAACCAAATCAAAGTTAGCTCTTTACCCATCCAACGCTTGGGTTACATTATTAGATTACATTATAGGTTAGTTTAAGCCTCCATAACCGCTAAAAAGTAAAGAGCATACTGAAGAGAGGAAGACACCATTTAGAATGGAGATAAGGGAATGCGGAATCTATGCACAAGATGCATAGAAACGTTAAGTTGAGAAAAAAGTTCATGAAACAGGAGCTGAAGAACAGGAGAACAGTGAACCGAAAAAAGGTGGTTCATAAGATAGTAAAAATAAATTTTCTTCCAACAAAAATAAAGCCAACTTAACTCTCCGCTTGGGCCCTCACATATTATCCCTCTGAGAGTGCTAATTCCCATAGATACAATACTTTTATCACACTGATGGATCATACGCTTGGGTATAAATATTTACATATATCCATATTTGGAAATTAAATGCAAATTTCTCCTTGTGATATTCTATGCTCAGAATGCAGTACCAAATTTTTTAATGCTACAGTTCTCCCTATTAGTAAAAATATTTTGTTCTTAAGATCTACTGAAGCATTTTTTTCTATTATTTCTTAGGTGACAGCATCACAGCACAGGTCCTCTCTTATAATTATAATGCATGGAAAGAACGGAAATGATCAGAGCAGAGTTACTCTCAATTTTGCTCTGATGCTCTGTATTCATTGTTCAAATACTACAGAAAATGTTTCCGTTTAAAATTACGACTCGAAATAACACATACATAAATTTTCAGCCAAGCTACGAAGTTGATGTTAAGATAGGTTAGATTAATTCATAGTTTGAACCAACCTGATGGAAAATTTTGAATTTGGTGTAAACGTTTGTACTCAATTTAACGTAATTTCTTAATACATTCCCTATACATTCTACTAAATACTAGGCACTATAGTAAATTTTCTTTATTACATTGGAGGCATAGAATGATGAATGCAAAAATTCAGAGCATCCTTCCCTCTCTCTAACTTAACATCAGTATCGTTTAAGAGAACGAATCACAGCAATTTCCTTTCCTAAATTTTTTTAACAACGAGGTCTAATTTAAGAAACACTGTAATAATTACGCATCTTCAGAAGAAATTTCTGTTCCTAAAATTACTACTCATTGTGAAAATGCTATCACACAATTATTCTGCCTAATTTATGACAAACTATAATGAAAGGACATTGACGGTGATTGTTTGCATATATTGCATCTGAATGGAAGAAAAAAAATGGCAGTAGCGGCTGTAATTTCTACTATAATAAATGCTAATAATCACAGCAAATACCTTTTCTTAAAATTAAAAATGCGTTTAGTGAATATGACTCATTGATATTCCTTTTCTTGCAATAACGATGCATTATAATGAATGGAAAGTAACAAACATGCCCAGTTAAAAAATTTCATGATGGAAACCTAATCACTCTCGCTCTCATTTCTTTTTCGTTTTTGACCTTTGCTTGCACCAGACATATGTTTTGCCATTTGTTCCATTAATGAATTAAATTTGGCTTGTTCTTTAGCTTGACCCTCAACAGCCCTGTCAAAGATTTCAATTACCTTCTGCTGGCGAGCAGCTTGGCCCTCTAAATAATTTCTTAAAAATTCG
>JACJUY010001459.1:80797-93565 GCA_014220935.1 Platorchestia sp. MABIK | reverse complement strand
TGACTGCAGCTCTTGGGATGCTGGCAGGGGCTCATGTGCTAAAAAGACTTTCCTCCAGCAACACAGCTCCTGGTGGTGTAGTTCTTGATAATAATTGGTGTAAGAAATAAATAATAGAAATCAATTAAGTTTACATCAATTCCAATTGGGGGGCCCAAGAAATGAAGAAAATTAGGAATGTGACAGTGAAAGTGAATTTAAGAGTAAAAAGTGCAATAGTGAAGTGTAATACAACAATCAAACGACCATAATCATCCCATTTTTTAATGAAAAAGAGGCACCTAGCCCATCAAACTAAGGTATCTAACAAATTATAATATTTAATTGAGGAAGTACTTGCATAAAAATGTTCTACAACTCTGGACAAACCTGAGTAATTGAGCCAACGAGAGGTCTCATTGAAACAGGTTGGTGGATCATGCGTGTTCCGACGAGGGCTTATAAAGATCATTTGAGTGCGTAAATTGGACCTGATTCTTGACCATTTAGGTGAAAACGTCGCGTGATAAAAAACATACACTTCAGCAACTTGATCTTTTAGAGACTGAGATATAGTGACACGGAAACAGATGGTGGAAAAGCATGATGGTTTTCTGTTTATATCTTAGAGATAGTATGTTGTAAATCATTCAAATATCTTTTACAGCCATGGGTATCCATCAAATTTTATTACACAAATATAATGACCAATCTGATTTAGAAAGTTCTTTCAACAGTGACGGCAAGCTGCCCAATAAAACAAAAATTAATGAACAAATTACCAGATCTAGTATCAATCCCATTACCTGCGGACGTCAGTTGCACAGTACAGGTCTTCAGCACTAAAAAAAGCCCTTTTATTAGCAACAAAAAACATGGTTTACTACAAGAAACCCATACAAAAACTCTGCACTAGTACTATCAAATCTACAAGGGGTATGCTGGAACTTCAAATGAGAAGCATCTATTTTTTAAGGGGCATTGATGATAAGACACAATCAGCATACATCCCATCATATAAAAGGAATAATATCAACCCCGAAGACTTGCTAAATTTAAATAATTTGCTGTACGACACTTTCCTTCACCATGGCCATCTTAAAAACAGTGCAAGCGTAATTACATTCATAAATGAGGTACAATGATAATCAAGTCTGAATCTCAAAAGGCAATAAATGAACACAAGCAAAAATATGAACAAGAGAACTCATCAACTCTGTACCCTATCCAGACAACAAACCTCTTGGTTGTACAGCATTTTGGGCTGTTACCCTTCCTTTGGGCTGTTTGGGCTGTTGGGCTGTTACCCTTCCGTAGGGAGTCTGATGCTGCCCAGATATTCCCTGTTGCTCTGAAATGGAGAGTGTGCAACCCTTTGCTGCATGAGTTTCTTTGAGTTTGCTAGATGAACTTGCTGATTCCTCTGCAAAATAAAATAATTAAACTTAGAATGAATAAGATTTAGGTGGAATTGGCATACTCAGGCCAGAGACAAATCAATTCTTCTAGGCTGATGCTGATAACGACCAACTCACTTGCACTATTGCACAACTGTAAAATATAGCAGTGCATAAGTTCACTTTAATTTGCATTATTTTATCATATACTAATTTTGAGAATTTAAATGATGAAATTCGATTTCTCTACTTTTATAATCAAAACCCTTCAATGCTCATGTATTAATAGTGGACTCCTTCTCAGAAGTTGATGCAATCAAAATTAATGAACTCTTAAAATGATGACTCAAAAATGAAAGGTTTGAAATACTACAAATTAATAATATTATTATTCAGTTGATATTAATATTTCTAGTAATATTTTTATCATTCTTCTCATCTGGTCGTCAAGACTTCTGTTGAGCTGAAATTGACCAAGTGTTAACTATAGCCCAATTATACCACACCTGCTCAATATCAGTGCTCTTGTCTTTGTCATGATAAATGATTTGTATTATTTCTGATATTAAACTAACAACCTTTTCACTTGAAGAGCAATAGTTTTTCACAAACACAACAATGGAATATATCCTTTAATCCATATAAATAACTAACCTAACAAATCAACTTCAAGATATCTACTTGCCACTTGTTCAGAATCCTTGTGAACCTCTAACAGGTGGCATTGGACCTCTTCACTGGACTGTGATATATATTCACAACTAACTTGAACACTGACAGTACCTGAAATAGAAAGTGATACCAAGCTAATTTAGTTAAAATTTTTACTCGTAAAAGAATATCAAATACATGTACTCAACACAACCATTGCCACTTTCATTAACACTGTGATACTGTTTATCATACTGAATAAAAATTTCATATTCTTTGTTTGAACACATCTCAGCTGCA
The DNA here is from genome assembly GCA_014220935.1 of Platorchestia sp. MABIK. Lineage (NCBI taxonomy): Eukaryota > Metazoa > Arthropoda > Malacostraca > Amphipoda > Talitridae > Platorchestia > Platorchestia sp. MABIK. The sequence continues at coordinate 91,238 of JACJUY010001459.1, read as the reverse complement.
ATCTGACTTGAATTAGGTTTCCTGATTTTGCAATAATGCTACACTAAGACATAATGTATGTCAAGAAGCTAAAGGGAACATTAGCTGATGAAAAGAATGAGGATCATTGTCAGTGATACTTCATTTTAAAATTTTTTACAGTCAATTAAAATGTTTTCTGAGTACTTTTCTAAAAAGGAAGGGATGTTAATTTTATTTTATAGAAGTTTCTCTTATGCCTTTAACTTTTCTGCTTGTCTTTCCCATATTCTACAAAATCAGCCTGCTTTAGCAAATTTAATAGCAAATGTACAATCCACATGGAAGAGTCTCCTAAAATGAATTTCTGACATGCTTTTTTGACAACAATTACCTGTTGTGATAGAATACAGTCTGCAATACACACTAAATAAGCTCTCCTCTCAAAAACAAGATAACCAGCTAAAAAATCGTGACAATGTGTCTCTAATGGCATCTTTGTCTCTCAATAAAAAAAGGAACAAGTATATTTCTCAATTAAGTTTTGAACAGGATATGGGAATGAAACTTGCTAGCTAATTGCATTACTAACACAGCTTGTTTTATTAACCCTTCAACACCCAACAGGACAATTTGTTCTTTTTCTTTCAAACATAGCCTCAATACATAGTATTTCTTGTTGAATTGGTTTTTTATATATTATTCAGAATTCACCATCAACTGGAAATTTCTTTCTCATTCTGATAGTGACAACCAAATGTCAGAGCCAGCTTAACGATAGTGGTTACAATAACGGTTATACGAGTACAAAAATAAGGTGTTAACACTTTGACTGCAGTAACTAAATATTAAGTACAACACTAAACTGAAATTTAAAGTCAATTGTAGTAAGTTATTTGTAAAATACCAAGCATGAAATGGATCACGCCTTCATTCAGCTTTGATTAAATATTAATGAAAATTGAGTTTGCAACTACTGGTCGATCAGCAGCATTATGAAAGCTACCTCCGTGTACCACTGGGGGTGCACATTGCAGCCAAAGTGTTAAAGGGTTAAACTGGCAATGACTGAATGTTATGGTTCTTCTACAGTCCAAAATAATGCTAAATAACTATTACTGGATTGAAAATTGCTGGGAACATTTCAAATTTTGTGAAATCTACTTCTCATTACTGTGAAAATACTTTTATTCAGCTGAATATACTACATGCATTTACCAGACACACTTGTTAGTATTTTTTGTCATCAGCAGGGAACTTGAGACAGCACCATGTCTGAACAGAATAAAGTTTGAGTCAAGTTAAAGAGTTTATTAAAGATCTGAGTTTTTCACTTTTTCTAAATTATAACTTAACTCTTTGATTAATATTGGTTACCTATCTAGAAATATTCTCCTCAGTGAAACATAATTGCAAAATTTTCAAAATGTACTTCAAAATTTGCAAAAATGAGCAAGGCCCCTTATTTCAACAATTTAATGAAGAAATAATGAAAATGAAACATTTATTCATGAACTAGCTAGTAGTGTTAAAGCTAAGGTGCGATTTTCAAGGAATGATAATAGTGTCAACCTACACTCAGCATGAATGCTATAATCTACTTACATGATTCCATGGAGTAACAAATCAGATAAAATATGTTTTAAACAGTTTTAAAAAATTTGAAAGCTCTGGTGAAGCTGACTTTTAGGCTAAATGGATCTTCTATTAACAGATAAAGAACTTAAAACAAAGATGTTCCACACTTAGGTGACTAAATTGTTGTCAGGAAAGAGATTGAAAATAAATGCTAGCAATATAATAATAAAATCATTAATGGGAATATATTCAGCCTTATGAATATTATACAATATTCGTACATCAATCCCAATTTAGTTATAATCTAAGCTTGGCTAAATTCTACTGCACATGGGTGTGTTTACAATGTGTACCTAACACCAATAGTATCTAAAAAAAATATTCCTATAAAGCTATTTAAACAAAGCCAAACTTGGATACTTACATGACATCATTATCCATTGTGAGACAAGAATAAATGGTGAATAAGAAGATGCTTTTATCTAGTACCACGCTAATCCAAACCAATATGAGAGTTGGTTCAGAAATAACAGAGTAAAAAGAAATTTAAAAATTTAATTCATATCAAAGGGGTATAAATAAATATAGAATTCTTCAAATAGATAAAATTACCTACATGCTTAGTTTTTTACAAATTGAAATATTTCAATTTTTGTTTATTTTCTTCAGCCTTGCATTAAATGGCATAAAATGAACATTATTTGTATACGTTTTTAACGTAAGTTCAAATAATTTTCAATTTTAGTGCTAAAAACTTCACACAATATGATAACATGCTATAACCTATGATTTTTTCTTTCAATTTTATCCTATAAGATCACTCATTTATAAGTAAATACGAATTTGACACTTCATTGGTAAAATTCCGCCAAATCTTTGTTAGCAAACATTAGTGACGTCATTACCCAACCCGGTAATAATCCTTTTCAAAACGAGGTTGCTGAGAAAGTTACTCGGGTGACACTAATCGGTGTTTCTAGAAGCAATCTTTGCAACGGATCACCTTTGGAAACACTGTTTTTGACGGATCGAGTACCCCCGCGTAACCCCGAGGGTTACTCGATCACTTTGAGATTATGACTGGAAAAACACCTCTACTGTTCCCGCACAGGAGATCTACGAGACACTACATACCCACACTCCCTGCCATCTTCTCAGTTACCCCCTTAAGCTCACATCTTGAGCAACTGATGAGAGGCCCCAACCAAGGTAGTCTAAATATTCAGATGCACTCTGAAATCAATTCTTGACCACACGGTCCTCAAAAACTCTGCACCCTCTCATTGAGGCTGCCTCCTTCACCTTTTCTAATTTACACTTAACTCCCTACGCACGTCGTGTACTTGGCCCACTACCACCATCAAGCTGTGACTCTCTTGAATCCCTACACCTGGTCATACCCATGAACTCACACTTACCACCGCACCTCGGTCGGAGTTCTACGCCCAGGATCGAACCCAGGGATTCCTCATCACGAAGAGACAAGCCCCAGCTCTATCTCGACGGTTGTCAATAAACCTCCAAGGCGAGACCAAATTCAGCGTATTCTGTTTTTCATTTACCTTCAATCAACGGCTATGAGATTACATTACGTTGACTATAAGTAGCTACGATAAAGCTACTCGAGCCTCACTCCTTCTGACCATAGTGGCCTTAATCATTCATTGTTCAATCTTGTATTCATTCAAAGGTAGTTTTGTAATTGATGCCTACCAGGGCGTCTGGTGACCCATTTAAAGCTTTCGAATTCCCTTAAACTCTCAGCACCTCAATATTAAACTTCACAGACTCTTAAAAGGTCGGCGAAGCTTGTACATGTTGCTCATCAGCAAACCTAAAGTTGCTATACATGGTTTTAAGCGTCTCGTTGAGCGCCATTCATCGGTGGAAGGTAAAATAAGGTAGGGGGGACTGGGGAGGAGAGGTAACAGGTTCGAATCTGTGTGCATTCTTCCGCTCAGTGTGGCCTCTGAAGAGGACGGGTGAGGAGTATGGCTACCGGCGCTGCATGGCCTCTTAGAAGGCCAACAGTGTTGCTGAGGCATGCCAGCACACACTCTGCCTCTTAGAAGGTCGCAAATTGTTGAGTGCAAAAGTGAAGTGACATTGCAGTGAAATTTTGGTATACATTGTCGGGGTATAGCAAAGGCACTTGCACTTCATGCTTTGATGAGAATATACGAACACTTTATTTATTTCAGTTATGTAATTATGAATAAATAAAGTATTTATGTATTTTCATCAAAGCTTGAAGTGCAAGTGCTTCTGTTACACCACTTTCAAATGCATGTTTTTCTTTATTTATAGGTTTTTCAGAGATCAATTTTTGATACATTAGCTATGCCTTGCCGTAAGAAATTTTTAAATTCGGAGGAAATTCGAACCGCCCTCGAGGAGCTGGATTTGGAGTCAGAAAACTTCAGCGATGGGGGTCTCTATGGCTGTGCACGAGGAGTGGGCTGATGAGAATGCAGTGTTCTAGAAGGAGGAAGAGGCCACCGACTCGTCTGTCTCCACCCTGATGAGGGCCTTCAAGGTGAAGACCTATGAAAACCCCTCCACCGACGGGGCATCCTCCTCGACATTGGTCCTGCCGCCTTTTGAATTAGTGGCCACGGCCATGATTGTTTCGCTGGTGGCAATGAAGTGGAAGGATGCTAAGGACGTATTCATGATTTCCACAGAATACGACGCTCAGCTGATTGAGTGCAACGTCCAGCATGGTCGTACTCGAGCCATGAAGCCAGCAATGGTCCCGCTGTACAACAAACACATGGGGGGGGGGGTTGTTGACCTGAACGACTACCTAGAGACCAGGTACAGCCCGTGTCGCGCGAGCCGAAAGCTGTGGAAAAAGCCCACGATGTATTTGATCAGCACGGCCATCATCAACGCTTACATCATCTTCCGGATGATCTGTGAAAGCCGCAATAAGACGGGAAAATCTTTCCACTTCATGTACCGCGAGGCGTTGGGGAACAAATTGATCATGGCAAACAACAGGCGGCCACCACTCAATGTCTCCCGTGCACTGCAGTCATCAGCCCCAACTGGCATCTGGTACGTCCCCAAAGCGTACCCTCCATACGAGCAGGAAGCAGTGATGGCGAGGGCTAAGAATAGGAAGGCCAGGAGATCACAACGCAGATGCCAGATGACTGGACGCAGCCTGACGACGGTATTTTACTGCCAGGAATGTAATCTGTGCCTCTGCATGAGACCTGGCAGGATGTGCTTCTCAGATTATCACCAGAACTTGCAACTGCTCATAGTACCTGCCAAAGAAGACCTGGCTTACCGCAAAACTGCCCCTACAGTCCCTCAGGATACAGACACATCTTCATCAACATCAGAGGATGCTACTGAGCCTGCACCTTGCCCCTTTCTTCCAAGGAGGGCAGCAAAGAGGAAAGAGTCTGAACCTGCAGCTGACTCCCAATCTGGCCCTAGGAAATGTGCCAGGTTGTCAAGGGGCCAGCAGTAGCAATACTACATGCAGGGGAAGGGATGGGGGGGATAAGTTAAGTCATCATCATCATTCATCATCATCATTATCATCTTGGTTTTCATCTGGCAGCGAGCGGCAGGTCATTATTATCATTATCATCATCATCATCATTTGGTGAGTACCTAAACTTTTGTTGTTTTCTCGCCTTTCTTGATCGTAAAATTTATGTTTTTGATCATAACTTCTGATCTATTTGTTATAGGTAAAAAACAAAGGTATCATTGCATTCAGCATATTGAAATCTATAAGAATACATCATAATCATACACAATACTACCATAGGAATGAAAGAAAAAGTTTTTTTTCACAATTTGTGATTATTTTTTTTCAAAAATGATGGTCCAGAATCCGCAGATTGCCTCCTGGCCAAAAAACAATATCATTATTGCATTTAGGAGAAAAATCTCGATGCATATAAGACTCTTTCCAAGCAATGAAACTGCTTGATAACAGCCTATGCAGGAAATGAACTAAAAAAACTGTAAAAACCGATTATTTTTAATAAAAATGTTTATAACTCCGCCGGAAATATTGCACCTAGAAAAAATTTCAAATACCACAAGATTCAGTAGGTCAAAATCCACGACAATGCATTGTAAAAAAGCAGTTAAGAACAATAGAAAAAAATGATCAGTGATTTTCCGATTTTTGTTTTTATATTTACTCAAATAAAAACTCAAATTCCAAATATTTTTGTTTGGCTAGCAGTATTTTTTTTCACTGAAAAAAGAGCAACCCTTCCCCTTTACAATGAACCTACAAAGAAACTGCTAACTTGAATAATGAATGTACAGGAAGAAATCAAATTTACCCATTTTTTCATTTTTTCCGTTAGGGTGGCCGTGTGGAGACGGGTTAACCTGCCAAAATAAAAGGAATACAACATTTTCCTCAAATAATCCTTTCTGATGTGGATGACAATTGAATACATCTTAATAGTACCTGCAATTGAAATATTCTTGTGCTTGTGCACCAGTGAAACTTGTCAAAAATTTGTTCATTAAGCACCTTTTAGAGTATCACTGGCACATAGACCAACCAGATAAGCAACAACTCTGTCTCATAATTTTTTAAGCACTAGCTAGAAATTTTTTTCTAAATAAGCAATATCTTTTTTCTCTAGCAGCAGCAGTTTTTAAATACAAGATAAAATTTTATAGCTACAGTATTTTTTCTGTTTCATAAACAAAAGTGAGTAGATGCAAGTTTTTCCATAAAACAAATGAATGGTTTTCATGATACCATTCAAATAGAAATGAATTTTTGGCAATGTTGCCAAAAGGAGATACAAAATGTAAGAAATAATTTGGCAAATCAATTTACTGGGGATACCTAAAAATTTTACTCCATAAAAAGGCTAATTCTTTTGCAAAAATTTTCAAGCCCAAGGTATGCTATATTGATTTTTTGTATGGGACAAATGTGAATTTTCAACTAGTGGTTTCGCCCATCAGGATGTTATCTTATGATTGAAAGATATATATTTGAAAAAGTTTTAAAAATATATTTTCACCAGAGCCAATATGCAAATAGTTCACTTTTCCAAATGTCTATTTGGTTCTGAAAAACCTATAGTCTCTTCATGAAGAATAGCTCATTTTCTCAGATTAGATAAGATTATTAGTTAGTTTAAGCCTCCCTATCCGCAACAAATGCAATCCAAAGAGAGAAAGAAGGAAGGCACCATTTAGTATGGAGGTAAAGAGAATGCGGAATCTCTATAGGAAGGGCACAGAAACAGTAAGGTGAGAAAGATTATGAAACAAGATCAAAGTTGAAGAAGAAAGTAGTAGGTGTGGAAAAACAGGATAGCTGTGAACCGATAAAAGATGGTCCTTAACATCGCAAAAAACATTTAATATCAACAAAAAGAAGGCCTACCTAACTCTCAGCTTGGGCCCTCACATTTTCCCCCTGGGAGTGCTAATTCCCATAGATACAATAGTTGTATCCCTTTGAGGGGGCTCATTTGCTTAAATACAGTATAAGTCAGTGAAATGTGCATAGATATTTTATTGTCATTGGATAACACAAGGTTTCCAAATAACTAATGAATGAAATTTATTTTCAACTTCTCAATATTTCAATTCAGCTAAGTTTTGAAGTTATATAAGTGAGTAACAGCATCATTAACCCTCTAATGGTTTGCTCAAAAAACTTATTGTGGCATTTTCAGGCCTGATAAAATATACAAAATTGCAGTTAGTTAATGTTTTTTCTTGTTCTGGCAGCTGAACATAAATGTTACGGGTCACGTAAGTACAAAAAGTAGGCAGTAGATGGCGGTGAGGTAGTGGTAAGCCTCAACGTCAACCACCTTTTGATCCCTGTGTACGTGTGTTGCCAAACTTTTCTGCTTTCCTATTTCAATTTCAAGGTGTAACAAGTAAATAATCTATGTCTATTTTACATCTTATATTTAATTCATTCTTGTAGACGTGTTTGAACATAAGTTTTGCAGATAATTATATAATTTTGACACCGTGTAAGGTACTTGAATATTGGTCCACAATTCTGTTGTGCTGCCCATTAATGGTAAAAATAAAGAGTAGAGAATCAGCTGAACCAAATTGTTGAACTATGTTATTTACAACGGTTTTACATTGCATTTAACCTTCACAGGCTCCAAAATGGATTTGTCAGGTTTCTACGGTACCAGGAATAGATATCTGCAAGGTTTGGCTCCAAATTATGCTGATGATTCTGATGATGGCATGGACACGGACGACGGTGTTGCTGATCCTGATTTCATTCCCAACACAAGTGGTGCTATAGCAGATGACATTGATGAAGGTGATGATACATGTGATGAAGGCACAACTATATTGCATGCCAATGAAGGTAGCTCAAACCAACAGCTAGAGGGAGCAACTACTAAAATACAAAACAGGTAAACAAAATATTGATGTAATTCAGTCAACTCATGAACTTCCAGATGAGCCTCTCTCACGGGAACGACAGTGGTAGAAAGGAGATGTCAATAATATATTTCCACCAGAGATTGAATTTACTAGGCCAGATTAAATGCTGACACTTTAACAGTATTTCTCTCAGTTGTTCACAAATGACTAGCCATATCTTATATCACACAAACTTATACTCAGTTGAACAGTGTCCCTAGAGTGTCAATACAGATGACACTGAAATACAACAGTTCCTAGCAATATTGCTTTATATGGGTGTATGTAAGCTTCCTGCAGTGGACGATTACTGGAGTACAAAGCTGAGGTATGACGCAGTAGATGATATAATGAGTTCTAAGAGGCTAATATCTCTAAAAATATATATACATTTCACTGACAACAATATTGTAGTGAACACAAAAATGATGATAAATTTTGGAAGCTTAGGCAGCTGTTTGAAATGTTTCATGACCACTGTAAGAAGGTTGAAGATAGCCCACACCAAGAGAGTAGATGAAATGGTGCTTTACAAAGGCACTAAGACAGGAAAACTATGATAGTACGTCAGAAATAAACCCAATAAGTGGGGCTTCAAGATCTTGTGTAGATCAAGCTGTAGTAAAATCATTGATGATTTACTATTGTCTCAAGGAAAAACATTTATCACAGAAATCCTGGAAGAAAATAAGGAAGACCTGTTGCGTGGTTAAAATGTGTTGATAGTAATGACAAGATTTATCCTTAACCCTCAATCAGCTGTTGTTTTTTTGTGATAACTTTTTCACAATTGAATAAAGTGTGATGTATTCATGTGCCTAAAGAAAAGCAAACTTGCTTTGTTGATTGTAACAAGTGCACATGCCCCATGACGGTGATTGCAAGTGAATCTAGTTGCATCTTCCAGTTACACTGGAACCCATCCAAAGACTTTTTTATTTGATACAGAACAACCCAAAGACTTTCAGTTGATATGGCAACAAAATGTTAATTTCCGTTTCCCCCATCATTCCTTTTATTTCATTTTAGCATTAGAAGGAAGGAAGTTTGTTACTTAAGTTATTGTTTTTAAAAAATGTAATGATATAATGAGTCAATATACATATTTACCTTACTACAAAAATGAGGCAGCTCGACAAAATTGTAGCTACCGTTGTGTGGCAACTCTACAATATTGTCGAGACTCGTAACTTGAGAAATTTATTAGATATGGATAATTTTCTTAAAACAAAAGTTGTTACTCTACTTCAAAGACAAAGGAATTTGACATAAAAAATTTTTTTCACACAAATTCTTCATGTGATCATTAAAGGGTTAAATGGCTAGTTTGCATCCATATCTCTGATAGTCTTATCTCATTATCACTATATTTGACAATACTAAATTGTGAGACTTTCATACAAAAACCTATTCTTCATCAAATTAAGGGCTGTTTAACCTCCTTGCTCTAAGTTAAATTAATGTGCTCCCCAAAATTTGTCTTGTAACTGAACTGTACAGGGTAGAATATCAGGGAACTTTATTATGACTGGACATTACGGCAATTCTGAACTTTGAGGTGGCAATCTTACAAATTTTTGTAAACTATTTCTATGGTACCTCAAAATCTTAATGAGCATCCGAATTTCGATCAATAATGCTAATGTTAACTTATTTTGTTATGGAACAAATTGCAAAAACGCTAATTTCATGTGACTTCTCGATCTATAGTAGAAAAATGAACTTTCATAAAATGGAGCATCACCATGCTAATTAGACAATATTCTGAAGGGTTCTGAATTGATGTGACTCACTTATCATTTTCAAAAGAACTTCAAAGAAATGGAACCACTTGTTCAAATTGTAGGCTTTAGCCGGAAAATCAAGTCACGAGAGCTACGGTAGCACCCTTACCAGCACTCGGACTCACCTTCCACAACAGTCGTCCGCCGCTTGGAGCCGGCCGGGCTGCCGGGTACGACTGTTCAGAGGGTAACCGTCACCCCTCCCGGAGCAAGATGATCACTCCTTCCAGTTGCTGGGTGCTCTCACCCGGGACAACTGCACAGCTTCCCTGCTGCAATAACTCTAGTTTCTCCGCAAAAACTAAGCCAACTTCGTCACTGAGTCACGATATGCAACGCAAAAAAACAAGTACGTAGTTACGTCCTTACTCCACGACTCTGAACATCCCACTGTCGCCGGCGGCCCGCAGCCGCGCGGCAGCGGCAGCAAGATCGCCGTCTCCCGGAAGCAGAGCGCACACCGTTACAGCGCCCTCTGGCGGCGGCAAACACCACAACACATCTCCCCCAGTTTCTCACGAAAATCGCGTTGCTGAGTGCCTAGCACTCATACTCATTCAGGTAAGTGGGACGCCGTCGCTCACGGCGTGACCGCCTCAATGGTTCAGGATCCCCTCGCTGCGGCTCCTCCGCATCAATGCCATCAGCGTCTCGCTCGTCGCCCTCTTCTTCCGGGGACTCATCAGTCGACTCGCGATCTGCCGCCGGCTCAA